>CM022767.1:11504364-11616864 GCA_012411365.1 Ameiurus melas
TTCACTTTTACCATTTCCCCTTCTGTCAGCTTTTTTAAAGGGCCATTCCAGTGTTTTATCTCAAGTGAAGTTTGATCATTTGCGGGATCATCACTCAACATCAGTGTAGACTTCAGCTCACCCATTGTTCTTTTCAGACATGCAAAAAAAAATGCAAATCAAACTAGTTAGAAAGATCGATCTGTAAAGGTCCTGCAAGAAGCTCATCATGTCATTATGATGGTCTCTGTAAGCTTGTATCCAACATCTGATTCAGTGTAAAAAAAAAAAAAAAAAAAAAAAAAAACAACGTTTATTCAGGGATGACTGGTGCTCTAGGAGAAGCAGTGTTCATATTCCATGATTTTATAACCAGTATTTCAGTGCCAATTTTTTATTGTTGCAATGGACCCTGGACAATTTTGTTGCATTTTGTTGAGCTTCTCATTTGCTTCCTCATGAGTAGCTGGTCTTAGCTTGAGCTTCCCATTCAGACGTCCTGACAAGCTTGCACCATGTGCCTTCCAGAAACATGCAGCGAATGAAACTGTTTACAAGACCTTCATTCACTCAGCAATACCTTATTCTGTGCTCTCGCTGAAGAATTTTAGCTTGCGTCGTGTGACATGGTGAACACCCCCGCTGCAGCCGATTGAACATCTTTTAACCTTACCCCATATTATATTTCTTTTGCAATGCTGCTGGTAATTTAGTTACATTATTTTTATGTATTAATTTTTTGTCCAAAGTCTCACTCATATTCATGATGATGGAATAGCCACGTCATGGGGCGATTGTGTGCCTTATACAACTCCTATTGTCCTCAGGATCAACTTTTTTCCACATTATGTATTCATACAATAATATTTGGTATCAAAGACTGACATGAATGTTGTGTGAAAGATGACTAACGTAGAAACTGGGGGACAACTAGCAAGTATTGGTCAAGGTTTGTACTGTTGTGTGTGTTCTGAACAAAGCCATAAAACAGGATCTTGGGGTTTTCTTAAGGGGCTATCGATCAACACTTGCTCAGAGAATTTAACTTCTCTAATGTTGTATATGGACTTTTACCTTGATTGGTTTTATTTGATTTAGTAAATGATTGATTTCATTGTAATGATTCCATGACCATCACTGAATGGTGTGATGGGTCACATATGTGAAAATTAATTTGTGGTGGAGTTCATGTGTGACGTTTCACACTGAATTGATTAAACGTGCAATGCGAAGTTTTAATTGCTTCAGGAGTTATGCTGGTTTTGCCTTTAATATGTCACCCGTCTATATATCATAGAACCAAGATTTTGATGGAATTGAATGACGACAATTTCTAGATGCTTAAACCCTTCGATTAAAGGTTTGAAAACAATGCAATGTGATTTGGTTTAATTGTAATTGACAGTTTTTTGACCAAAACTTTTGCTTAAAGAGTTCAAATAAATATATATATATATTTTTTTTTTTTTTGAAAAAATCTTTCAAAAGACTTAACCCTGTGGTTTGTTTTCAGGTTATTGATGAGAAAATCTTTAGTGTTTGCCTGATTATAACACGATTGTAGCAGGTGGTAAACATTTCTTTTACATGCTGCAAATTTGTTCTTTTGAAGAGTTATTAGACTATAGATACAGAGCTGAAGAAGCAGTAAGCGGTATGGATGGAGATCTTCAAATGAAATACAAAATAAAACAAAGGCAACCCGAGTGTAAACACAATACAGTTTTTATTTAGGGGAAAAAATTTATCCAACATCTATCGCCCATGTGAAAAACGAATTGCCCCCTTAAACTTAAAATCTGGCTCTGCCACCTTTAGCAGCAACGACTGCAACCAAACATGTCCAATAATTGGAGATCAGTCTTTCTCTTACTACTAGGACTTACTCCTATGCTTTGGACCATTGTCTTGCTGCATAATCCAGTTGCACTTGAGTTTCAATTTACGGACTGAAGACCGGACATTCACACAGTAGAGAGCAGAATTCATGTTTCCCTAAATTACAGCAAAGCATCCCCACACCATCACACTTCCACCGCCATGCTTGACCATAGGTATGATGTTCTTTTTGTGGAATTCTGTGTTAGTTTATGCCAGATGTAATGGGACCCCTGTCTTCCAAACAGTTCCACTTTCGACTCATCAGTCCACAGAACATTCTCCCATTTGGGCAGTTAGTAACGACAGGGGCAAATCCATTTTCACACAGGCCCAGTTGGTATTGGATAACGGTTTTGCTTTAATAAATAACATTATCATTTAAAAACTTTTGTGTTGCTCAGGTTGCGTTTGTTTCATCTTAGATTTTGTTTCAATTTCTGAAACAATTTAGTATGAGTCAAGGAATCCGGAAATACTTTTTCACAGTATTTGAGGATGAAAATCATTGTGGAATATATACACTCATCATCCATTTTAACCGGAATACATGTACGCTTGGTCATTTATGCCGTTTTCTAATCATTGATTATGTAGCAGCAGCACAATGCATAAAATCATGCAGATCCAGATCAAGAGCTTCAGTTAATGTTCACATTAAACATCAGAATCGGGGGATAATGTGATCTCTGTGACTTTAACCATGGCATGGTTGTCAGATTGGCTGGTTTGAGTATCTCGCACAACAGTCTCTAGAGTTCATACAGAATGGTCTGAAAAACAAACAACATCCTGTGAGCGGAGGGTCAGAAGGAAGAACTTGTTGAGACCTTGTTGATTAGGGAGATCAGAGGAGAATGACTGGACTGGTGTGGACTTATAGGAAGTCTATAGTAACTCAAATAAGCACTCTACAATCAGGGTGAGCAGAAAAGCATCTCAGAACACACAATACATCAAACCTTGAGGTGGATGGGTTTCAACAGCAGAAGACCACATCAGGTTCCACTCCTGTCAGCCATGAACAAGAATCTGAGGATATCATGGGCACGGACTCATTGAAATTGGACAGTTCTTCAACTGTCCAGTCTCAACGAGTCTGCTGTAGCCCGTCCACCTCAAGGTTGAATGCATGCTGAGATGCTTTGCTGCTCATCACAGTTGTAAAGAGTGATTATATCAGTTATTATATCCTTCCTGGCAGCTCAAACCAATCTGGCCATTTTCCTCTCACCTCTCTTATCAACAGAACTGTTGCTCACTCAATTATAATTTTTTTCTGCACCATTCTGTCAACTCTAGAAACAGTTGTGTGTGAAAATCCCAGGAGATCAGCAGTTACTGAAACACTCAAACCAGCCCATCCATACCGGCATCCATGCCATGATCAAAGTCACAGAGATCACACTTGTTCCCCATTCTGATGTTTGATGTGAACATTAACTGAAGCTCTTGACCTGTATCTGCACGATGTGCACACACACACACACACACACACATATATATAAAATATGGACTGCACTGCTGTCACATGACTGAATGATCGGACAAATGGATGAATGTGCAAGTGTTTATACAACCCCGATTACAAAAATGTTGAGATGCTGTGTAAAATGTAAATAACAACAGAATGCAATGATTTGAAAACCTTCTAAACACATGTTATTCTTAGAACATAGAAAACATAAATGTTTAAACTAAGTGCCATTTTAAGGAAAAAAATTGATTTTGACATGGCTGCAACATGTCTCAAAAGTTGGGACAGGGGCAACAAAAGTCTGGAAAAGTAAGTCTTACTAAAAAGAAACAGCTGGAGGAGCATTTTGCAACTAATTAGGTTAATTGGCAACAGGTCAGTAACATGACTGGGTATAAAAAAAAAAGAGTATCTTGGAGATGCAGAGTCTCAGAAGTAAAGATGGAATGGAATCTGGATGGTAGCAGATGCTGCTCTAAAACCTGAATATACCTTTCAGCATTGATGGTGCCCATTCCAGATGTGCAAGCTGCCCATTCCATAGGCACTAATGCATACCATCACAGACCATCACTCTTATCCAGTTTGTCTCAGTCCATTTTAAATGAGCTTTGGCCCAGAGAAGACCGCGAAGACATTTCTGGATCATGTGGCTTCTCCTTTGCGTGATAGAGCTTTATCCAGCATTTGTGGACAATGAGTTCTGGAGGTGTTTGAGTCCACGCAGTGATTTCCTTTACAGAATCATGCCTCAGTGTCACCTGTGGGCCCGAAGATCACGGGCATGCAATATCACCCTTTTCACCCTTGTCCCTTGTGCACAGAGATTTCTCCAGATTCTGAATCTTTTGAGGATATTATGTCCTGTAGATGATGAGATATTCTTCACAGTTTTACATTGAGGAACATTATTCTGAAATTGTTCCACAAATTGTAGACACAGTATTTCGCAGATTGGCGAGCCTCTCCCCGTCTTTACTTCTGAAAGACTCCGCCTCTCTAAGATACTCTTATACCCAATCATGTTGCCAATTAACCTCCAGCTGTTTCTTTTTAGTAACACTTACTGTTTCAGCCTTCTGCTGCCCTCGTCCCAACTTTTTTGAGAAATGACGTGGCAATCAAATTCAAAATTCTTTTTTTTTCTTCTTAAAAAGGTACATTTATTCAGTTGAATTATTTGATATGTTTTCTATGATCTATTGTGAATAACATATGGGTTTATGAGATTTGTAAATCATTGCATTCTGTTTTTATTTACATTTTACACAGCGTCCCAACTATTCTGTTGTATTAAAGTGGACAGTGAGTATATATTTTAACTTCGATACTGTCAAGTTCCACCTTTTGCTGTTAACCCAGCATGTGATTAACTTTGACTTTAATAATGTTTTGAGAATGTAACACAGGCCCTGTTTTTTGTTTTTCTTTGTTTGATTTTACAGATTTGCATTTGTGTCACATTATAAACCTGCAAAGGCAGCTACGTGTTTGCAAAATAATACTCCAAGGAAAATCATATTGCAAGATTTGTGTCTACAGAAGCTTTATTGTTCATCCATACATTCTTATGCTCTTATCCTCACTGTTTCATTTATTATTTTTAATAAAGCCGAAAGGGAAGCCTTGAAATCCAGCGCAATGTCTCAGCTCAAACTATACTGTAAGATGAAACCGTTCTTAATGAGCGAAGCATCATTAGAACATATTATTATTATTATTATTATTTTTTTTTTTATATCTGAATGTCAATCTGGTCAACGGGCATTGGATTCAAGAACATCACTGAAAAACGGGAAATAGTTATAAGCCAATGAATATGACCTATGCTGCTTGCAATACCACATATGTAGCTATGTTTTAAATATATTTTTTTATGAAGTGCATATGCAGGTGTTTTAAAAGATACCATGCACCAAAATCAGAGACTAAGATATAGAACACTGCATGACATTATAACAGCTGAATCACATAGTTCAAACTCTCGTCATTTCAGAGAATCTAACATTTCCATGGAGCGTTTCTGCTTCATTGTGCAGCTGATAAAATGCTGCTATCATTATATTCCTTTACTTTAAGACACTATTGGGACCATGTGACCGTGCAGCATCTTTCTATGTTATTCAGTTGGAATAAAAAAAGACATTAGCAGCAGTATATACCAGTTCCTCTTTCTAAGTTCTAGGTGTTTGTTTGAAATTTAGAATACTCTGTCATCTTGGAGAAAGAGAAAATGTCGGTGACCTTCATGCCTAGGAAAGAAGAACAGGTTTAGATTTGTAGTGTTTCCCAAGCTTTACAATCTTTTCAACATCACATTGATGCAACATAGATGGACAGATCATTACAGGGCTCAAATATTATCTTGGCAACACACTAAAGAATTTATTATTTGTGTAGTTTGGTTGTTTTTGTATTTAATGATACCTGGATATACTGTATTCTGAATAATAGGACCCACCCCTCCTCCCCCCACGATAATTGAGTCATTATTGTTTTAAATGGAAAAAAACAACAACATTGAATAGACATTACACCAAGTAGCTGAAAGAAGTAGAAAGAAATATATTCTTTTATTTATCCAACATAGAATTTATTGCACATAAGCGTTTAAGTTTCGTAGGATGCAATCGGAAATGCTTCCATCAACCCCTTTCAATCATATTAACAGGCCTACAGTCCACAGCGATCTATGGAAGCTATGTATTATTTATTTATTTTTTGTCTTTCTTGTTTTCTCATGATCACTTAATTTTCTCGTGAACTTGACATAAACAAACAGCTGTTTTCTCACGATGTCATTTGATCACAGCTTGTGAATGGGACTGGTGTTACATGCATGTTGGCATCTTCGCCTTTGCCATCATGAATGTAATAATTACCACACTGTAGAGATGGATGTATTAAGAGAGAGGTGTGTCCCTTTCTCAAGTCTCAGACAGGAATGTGGAAGGTTTTTTTTTTTTTTTGCATAAGTAATCGCACTAAATTAACGTATTAAATCGACAACACTAATAATATACAATATAAGTACATTTTCTTTTTGTGACCTATTTATCAATTTGTAACATAGCATTAATAGATTAATAGTACAGCCATTTTAAATTTCCTTTTCATGCCACATTGCCTTATTGGTCATATCCTAATAGTGGTTTCGAAGTGTCTTACCTTTTCTCAAGTGAGCGTGGACGTGTTTAAAAGAGACCACAGTCCTTGAGGTTCTCTTTGATGATGATGTCTGTCACGGCGTCGAACACAAACTTCACGTTCTCAGTGTCTGTAGCACAAGTCATGTGTGAGTAGATTTCTTTGACATCTCGCCGCATGTTCAGGTCCAAGAACTGCATCTTGATGTAGTTACCAGCATCTTCATACGTGTTTGGACCTAAAAAGAAATAGAATAGCCATTTAAAAACAGGTTTGAATTTGAGAACATGCTAAGATGTAGATCAATATCAATATCCATGTTAGTGTTAAGCCTACTATCAGATTAAAGATATATTAGAATAGATGCTTTAGAAGATGCTACATCATGAGAGAAGCACTGGCAACTATGTCATGGTAACAACTAAGTATTGGAAATGACTGTTACTGTTGACACAAGTTACTTGAAAGAACCTCCATCTTTAATTCCCTTGGCAATTGTGTGATTTTTGGCCAGTGTTTCTACATCTACATTTTGCTGTATAACTGGTTTCCAATACAACTTAATCAAGCTGTAAACACTGAATGTAGTATATGGGGATTCTGGAAGCAGGGTTAGAGCAAACCTGTGCATCATCGGATAGGTCTAAAGGACTTAGTTGATTCGTGAATGTTTTCTGGAATTACCATCATATTCAGGGAAGCACATGCTTAAATGGGCCTTCTTGATCTTCTCAACGAAGACATCTTTCTTGTTGAGGAAGAGTACGATGGAAGTAGTAGCGAAGTAGCGGTGGTTGCAGATACTGTTGAACAAGTGGAGACTCTCGTGCATTCGGTTCTTTAACAGACAAATTGGGAGAGTGAAATTGTTTCCCTAACTGGTTCCAGCTGAAGTTTGAGCAAATCCTATAGCAATCTCAGAGGCCTGTCTAGCATTAGCATGGCACCACATGATCTCACCACTTCATCATCCTCCACGAGTACCATGTCGTAAGCACTCAGAGCAGCAATGAAGATGATGCAGGTAACACCCTCAAAGCAGTGGATCCATTTCTTTCTCTCTGAGCGCTGGCCTCCTACGTCAAACATCCTACACACAGAGGATATAAGGTGATTGTTATAGAGATGTTCTCTTCTCAATGATGTTTTTTCAATGCACGATCTTATAGCGCTATTTGGTTATGTCCAGTGCTATCATTGTTAATAATAAACAACTGTTATGCAAACGACAATGATAACATCTCCTTTCAACCTATTTTTCAATGTTCGCTTGGTTAGAAGCAAAAATGTTACTGGGTTTTGTTAGCTTGTACCTGAAGTTGAGGTCCTTGAAGGAAAACTGCGTCTCAATGATACCAGTTGTCTTAACTCGGGATCGCAGTACATCCTGCTCAGTGGGGACATAGCCAGGCTGGATCAACCTTTCCAAATCATTTAAATAGCTGAAGGGCAGAGGGGGATTTATTGTTTATGTTACTGATAACAATTTTTGAAGACATTTGAGGTAGTTGCTACATATATTCTGAGTATATTCATCCTAGGGCAGCGTTAATCAAAGTAAGGGAAAAGATACACTTTTTGGACAAACGTTTGTGGACACATGACCATCACACCCATACATGGGCCTTTTCTAAACTGTTGCCAAAGTGTTAAAAACACACATTTGTATTGAATGCCTTTGTATATTGTAGCATTAATATTTCCTTTCACTGGAGCTAAATGGCCCAAATCTGTTCTAGCATGACAATAACCCCTGTGCACAAATGAGCTCCATGAATACAGGGTTTGCCAAGTTTTTGGAGTGGAAGAACTCAAGTGGCCTGCACAGAGCCCTGACCTGAACCCCACTGAACACCTTTGGGATGAACTGGAATGCTGACTGCGCTTCAGGCCTCCTCACCTGACATCAATGCCTGACCTCACTAATATTCTTGTGGCTGAATGAGCACAAATCCCCACAGCCACACTCCAAAATCCAGTGGAAATCCTTTCCAAAAGAGTGGAGGTTATTATAACAGTGAAAGGGGAAGTAAATCTGGTAAGGGATGTTCAAAAAGCATATATTGGTGTGATGATTGGGTGTACACAAACTTTTGACCATATTGTGTATGTTTGAGACACTGCAAGACAGTTTATGTTGATTTGTTTAGAAATTAGATAGTGACATTGGAACATACTATCCAGCAGAGTCATTGAGCTGGTATTCCGAGGCTCTGTCGAAGCATGCTTGGATGCCCGAGTCTTTCCACAACTGCAGGATAATATCTGACATCTCCTTGGGCATGGTGCCCTCTTCAATAGTGTCAGCTAAGTGCATCAGCTTCCTGGCATTGTCCTAAGGAACAAAACCCACGCACACACAGCTGGTAATACAGTATGCAATCATAAGGATATTCTTGCATACTGTATGTATAATCACAAATATGTATAATCATAATGAGGAAACTTTAAGACACATGCTAATACCTGCTGGGCAGCATCTCCGTAGCTAATGTTGAGCGTGTTCATAGCCTTTACAATAGCCATGATCGACTGCAAGGTGTTGCTGTAGATGATAGTAATGAACTCCAGGCACTCTTCTAGGGAGTAACCATCTTTGTGGATAATTCTGCAGTGAAAACAGACACATAGATGCATGTGATCATTTTATCATTATGTTTTTGTTGTTGTTTTTTTTTAACAAAAGATGTGATAATTTTAAGGCAGTGTAAAATCAATTATTGAGGTTACATTATAGTTCATGTAGGTTCGTAGGTCTAGCCATGTACCCAGTGACAATATGACAATTATTGGTCATATTTCCTAAACACTTACTTCATCTGTTTGACAATTGTGCTTTTCCCTGACTCACCAGCACCTGTGAAAAGGTAATACAAAGCGATGAAGGCATTTGAAATTTAATGCATTTAACAACAGTTTCACTGAAGCTGACAAGAGAGAGAGAGAGAGAGAAGCACAAATGATAATACGTTTGTCAGCATGGGCCGAATGTAGACGCACAAATAACAGTATATAAAAGATATTTGTAGAGGTAACAACCATTGTTTATGAGATATTTATTATTAATCAGTTCAATAACTAATTGAACTAAAACACCAGTTTTGAGCTAACATAAAGAGTTAGCTCAAAAAGTAAATGCAGCTGTGCAGAAAGTAGCATTGTTGATTTTGGGCTGCAGTTTGTTTAAACACTGCGGGTCAAGGCCTGAAATGTCTCAGGTACACAAAACAAGGTCATTTGTCCATTTATAAAGGTGGAAAATGACAAAAATGTGACTTCTCAGATTCATGCTGTTCCAGTTTCAATAACTAAGTCTCACTTACTTCTCACTTAGTTTCACTAAGGGCTACTATATTATAGATTTGATCAATTACTTCACATTCCCGTGATAATTCATTAATCAAACTACAAATAATTTGGTTTGAGCATTCTGTTAAATGAGTTAGGCAGGTAGCAGAGCTTTTTCATTCATTAATGATCCGTTGTCGTCCATATCGAAAGATTGGAAGTCACTTTAAGAAGGTCTTAGCAATGATTATCTCGTAAAATGTAGGTGCACAGAAAAATGTATATTTTGCATGCCGTGAATGTATATAAAGAACAATGTACGACATGGCTTCCTCTGGTCACTGTGATTAGGGAACATTTTATACTCATTGAGTATTACTGAAGAAAAATATATGGGACAATATTGACACAATCATTTAGAATTCTTCCAATCTGGAAAAGTCCCACTCTGTTCCTCTCATCCAATTTGGTATCAATATCTCCAACAGGACTAGAATAAGAAGCTTGAGGATCACTACTTTAGCACTAAGCCTCTCAAAGCTGATGTGTACAAGAACTCATTTATCCCTGACCCAGATCCAACACAAAGTAAAACTCAATGCAGTTATGAAATACTTAATAATAATAATAATAATAATTAGGGGAAAAACCTATCGAGTCTTTTTTTAAGATGGATACAATACATACTGTATACATTGTGGGTTATTACAATAAGATAAAGTATGGATGTTTTAACAATAACCAATGAAAATCTCTGGATATATCTAGGTTCCATAATTTTTCTATATCATTCTACAGGCCTGTAAGTATAATATTTACATATACCAGTCCATCTAACATAAACATGGGCTGTTCCTGTTCTATGCCCATGCATACAGGCTCAGTGATCTTTACCTAGTAACAGTAGTTTGACAGTCCTGGCATCCTTGTCAGCATCTTCCTTCAGCTTCTTCTCTAGCTCACGGGAGTGTTTTTCCTCGGCGCTTGCCCCAGCCCCCATGTTCACTATAAAGTTAGTGTGAATGTAGAACCACTAACTTGCCTCCAAGGCCCACCAAGTGCGGTCAACTATGCAGTTCTCACCTACACTGGCTCCCTCTCTATGGTTAGTTGACCAGTTGTTTCGAGTCTTAGAGGGATTTTAGATTTTGGGGATGTGGTTGACCACCTGGGGGTGGATGGCCAATGAGGAACAAGGACAGAGGCACACTGGCTGGGGGATTGACAGCAGGTCACCTGAGATTTAGGTAGAATATGATGTGGTCAGCAAATGGTGCTAATCTGAATACTGTCTTCTCAGTCACATTGAGGCTGGTTGAGAAGAGGCTATGAGATACTATATGCTTATACATACTGCATGTTTGAGAGTCTTAGTAAGAAAGATTATAAAAAATCCTTGATGAAGCATATTTAAAAAATAATAAAAACTCAAACCACAAACATAATATGTTGTTGGGCAACTTAATCGGGCCTATATAAAACTGTAGCAGTAAACCTAGTATCCTGAATTTAATTCCATAAAATTTCAAATATATCAAAATGATCATTTGACAATTTTTTTAATGATATTATTGACATAAACCAAGGATCAGTTTTAACATGCTTAAAAGTGAATGAATTGTTATTTAAAAAGGTCTAATTATACCATTAATGTTAAGATTATTCTTAACCCATAAACAGGTTTTTATTATCACAGACCACTCTCACAAACGATGAACGTCTTGCTATTTATGCATTCAATGCTTCATTTGAGCGCTTGTCTTAATCTAAAAATACTCTGTGTGTGTGTGTGTGTGTGTGTGTGTGTGTGAGAGAGAGAGAGAGAGAGAGAGAGAGATCGGTTTGAAGAATGATTTACAGTCATTTTCAGCCATGCCCACATCAGCATTTCAACTATTCTCCACATTAAGTATATTTTACAACTGTTTACCAACTGTTTCACTTGAAAGGAACAAAACAACTGATTACAGGCTAGTAGCTGACAGACCTCAGCTTCAAACCTATCAGATTAGCCAAATCTGCACTCTACAAGTGAAACTATCACGTTTATGGACCTGTTCTCTCCTGTTCTCACTTTTTAATGACATAAAGGCATGTACAGCTTTCATTCAACCTGTCAGTGATCTCTCCCCTAAGCTGACATCACAGTGAAGGTTCAATTCCAGTGCATGTCACCGCCCACCATACTTCATTCCCTGAAGCAATCTGGCTTTTGAAAACCTGCTCCGAACTTGCCCTATATTTTTTCCACTGATAGATTTATTGTTATTTTGCCACTTTTATACTATTACACTGTTCCCTTATTTGCACTACATTGTAACCAAAACGTGCCCAGTTCTTTAGATAGTATTCTCATCTTATACAGAATTAAAAATATTTACATTACCTGCTTATACACATTTAATATATTTGCATTCGCTCATGTAGTGAATGAAACATGCATTTTCACTTCTCACATTTCCCATTCCAAAAACATTTCTTAGTGTTAAAGTCAGACTGAAACTCTGAAATATAGGATTGCAGTGTTTGTGTTTATATGCTTAGACATTCTCACTGATATTAAAGGACATATAACACTGCAACAGCAGTGATTGTATTCAGTTACTTGGTAGAGAAACTTCTAGAATACTTTTAAACAGATAAGATAAGATCAGGATCAGTTTCAGCCATAAAGAAATAGTTTATCAAAAGAATGTGAAAATGGTTTGAAATGTGAAAATGGTTTTCTGTGATTTAGATTGATTACAAATTGCTGTCACTGACTTACCAAGCCTTATGTGGCCTGGCATTGCATTGTTTACCAGAAGTACTAGCTTTGAGCCATGCATTTTATGTGTTTGAGCACTGGCTTGCTCTGGGTTCCAAGAATGAATAGAGATAACCAGCAGGTGTAGACCCTCCTCCAACTGTGCACTACTCAGGAATTTTTCTATATATTGTATATACACAGGTGTGTGACAAATAAAAAGATGTGGACAGAACATAAAAAATTGATAAAAGACAAATCAATGTTTTTTCCGGTTTTCAGTTGTCTGGTTTGTATATCTGTAGCCATCCAGAAGGTATTTCTGCACACAGAACTGCTGCTCGCTGGATGTTTTTACACCACTCTGTGTAAACTCTATAGACTGTTGAGTGTGACAATCCCAGGAGATTAGCAGTTTATGAAAACCCCAAACCGGTCCATCTGGCACCACCAACCATGGCACGTCCAAAGTCACTGAGATCACATTTCCCCCCTTATTCTAATGTTTGATGTGAACATTAACTGAAGCTTTATTTTGCACACCTTAAATAAGTATTACAATCCCATTTATATTTGGGTTTCAAAGGGTTTTAAATGAAATGTACCCATGCTATGTCTGATTAAACCTGTTTGTGAACATGCATGTGCCTCAGTGACCGCCACAACATCAATATCGATGCCACAGGATTCAAGCAGCCAGACTACACCATCAGCAGGTGCGTGTGTGTTTCTCATATGAAATACTACTGCTGTCTTGCACTGTACATTAGTTGCACTCATGCACTGGACACAAAGAACAGAATGGGTGATATTTCTATGAACGTTTACATATTGTTTGGATAAACATTCTAAACAATACTTTATTTTATACTCTGTGTATAAATAGCAATATACCATCTTCATTAGATATTTTAGAGTGAAACTAGAAAGTCAGTTCCACCAAGTTTTAGTTTTCTGTCCCACAAACATTATTTTTGTATTTGTGACTGGAAGTAAATCTGAAGATATAAACTAGATTTAATAAGAATTATATTTCTTTCTGAAGTAAATGATTGTTTTTTTCCATGCACGCGTTCTTCATTCATAAACATCTTTTTGTAAACATATAACCCACAGAGACCCAGTAGCATTCACTCACACAAATGTACGACTCATGTTTTGTTTTGCTTACAGATGAGGGTCTAATTCATCATCATGTGCTGCAGCTGCTGCTACTACTACAACACATCTGCAGGCTGATGATATTCAGTCAAAAAGTGAGTCCACTGTGGCAGCAACCCTAGAAGAGAAGATGGGAGAGGTTGTCACCATCACTACTTTTTCAGGAAATTACAGAATGGGGAGAAAATGAAAAGAAGCTGTTTATTCTAAACAAACAAACAAATAAAAACAACAGTCTTTACTGCTTCTGTTATAAGATTTTCTCAAATAAGAAGATCTTAAACTCATTACCCAAGGAAAACATTACTGGAAAAATTGTATGAAAAATGATGAGAGTTCTCCAGAACATAAAAGACACATGGCTTCATGGAAGGACTTGGAGTTCCGTTTGGGATAAAGACAAACAATAGATAAGGTAGAAATGATGTGCATGGAGGCTGAGAGAAATATGTGGTATGAGGTTCTCAAAAGGTTGGTAGCCATCATACACTCTTTGGCAGAAAGAAATATGGCTCTCATAGGAACATCAGATGCCCTGTATCACATAAATAACGAAAACTTCCTCAAAGAAGTTGAACTCCTGGCAGAATTTGACACTGTTCTGAAACATCACAGCGATCTGATTCATAGTGGAGCCAGCCACACCACATATCTAGGTAATATCATTCGGACGAATTGATAGAGTGCATGGAGACAATGGCTACGGAGATCAAAGAGGCAAAATATTTTTCACTAATTGTGGACTGCACCCCTGAGGTCAGCCATACCGAACAGGTCTCACTTACCATTCGAACTGTGGTGTTACACAATGTGGAAATGAAAGAATATTTGATGAGGTTCTTTGAAGCTGAAGGATTCACTGGAGAAAGCCTATCATCCCTCATTCTAAAGAGACTGGCGCAAATGGGGGCAAATAATGGGGCAAATATGAGAGAGGAAAAAAGAAAGGTGTACAAGCCAGACTGTTAAAAACCAACCCAAAGGACTTTTTGTGTCACGTGCAGCACATTCTTTAAACCTGGTGGTAGCCATGTCAGTCTCACTGAAATCCAGGACAGAGACCAGATGGGAGAGTCGAGTGAAAAGCCTTGAAGCTGTGATGTCCCAGGCTGCAGAAGTTAGGGATGCCCATCTAGAAGTGAAGGAGAAAGCCACTGACCCAATTACCTATAGGAATCTCCCCCAAACCGCATGTATGCGCATGGGCGTGACACGTGACGTGACTTACCAATTGTCATGGTAACGTCAGGTCACGTGAAGACTTATAACCACGTACATGTATAGAAGTCAAAGATACAAATTGTCCATGACCAGTGGGGGAAAAAAAAGAAAGAAGGATACGCCCAATGTACGTGTAGTTGTCTTTCTCTCTTTTCCACTTTGCCAAAGCACGTACCATTCTTCTAGGAATAACTTTATTGCACTGGAAGCCGCAGGACAGCCTGTATCTACTAATAAAAGCTCTGATTTGAGAATAAACGCGTGTGCTGTGGTATGGGACATGACAGGAGGTGAAGAAGATTATGCAATCTCTGTATTACTTCCTGATGAAGCCCGGCCAAGGCGTGGACCAGTCAATGAGCTGGGAGGATTTTCGAAGAACTTTAGAGCTCCTTCTAAAGGCGAATGAAGAAACGTGTTTGTTTTTGTTTGTAACTTTATCGAGGAACTAAACTGACTGATAGTACATTTCAAATGGAATAGGACCGAAACCTGGCGCGTGAAGGACAGCGGCTGTCCTTTTTGTTACACTGGAGGTGCTTTATTCAGGTAAGTTCGACTCGGATTTGAAACGAGAAAGATTCAATCACTCCCTCTCTTATTAATAATATAGCTCGGACTGTAACCATAGTAACGCCACTGACACAACTCAACCCAGGGCGAATGTTACGGACTTGCCTGCTCCTATTTATTTATTTATTTATTTATTTATTTATTGTTTGATTAGGGTTATAATGTAGGCGAGTGATGTGTCGTTTGTGAATGAGTCGGCTCTTTAAGGTGGCTCTTCTACTGTAGCGGAACGTCGGTAATCGAGTCACATAGCTATATGGGCCATTTTCTCCCACTTCTTATCCTTTTTTTTCTCGATTTTCCGCCAGTGTTACTGAACTAAAATGCTTCCGTGGGAACGTCTTTTCAACATCGGGACTATCAGTTAGTGTAACCCTTTCATCTTCAGTGAGCGCTTCACCTTGGCCAGGGTTAAATCGAATACATTCACTCAAATAAACGTTGCATTCTCCGCCTGTTAAATCAGTGCACGAGTGTCCCCCTCGTCCGTCGTGATGTTTCGACATGTGACTTATTGATCCTACGTCATCACTGATGCGATCAAAGTGTCTCGCAAACGTCGTTCAGTTCGGGACAAAATGGCAATGAGGCGTTTGGGAGTCGGCTCTTATTGGCGAAGTGAACTGATATGAATCACTGACGATTCCAATCACTAGATTACGTAGGCAACAGGTAGGCCTGATCCACTCTGAGTGGCTAATAACCGGTTTAGACTGGTTACGAACCCCTTCCAAGATTTAATCTTGGAGCAACTGGTTTGAAATATTCTGTAAATGAATGAAAAATGCCTACTGATTACATACAGAAAGCAAAGGCATGCAAAAGGAGGGACAGATTTGGCACTTTTGCATACTGCCTATTTCTGTGCATACATATTACTTACGTATGACCTCATATTCTACTAATTACACACGTGCAGTGCTAAAATAAGCCTGGGAAATTGTAAGACGCCAATAACACTACATCAGTATTTTTAATACAACACCTTTAATTGCCCTACTGGAAAAACACAGAAATTCTAATGGTTTCCAATACAAATTCTATTACAAACCATCAGCGAATCATTACACTTGTTACCTTTACTATTATTGGTCCTTAATGTTATCCACTAGATATATCGTGGCAGCAATAGAAGGCACAAATTACCAGGAGAGACCCACAGGGACTATCATAGTTCCTGTGGTAACTATTAAAAGCAGTACACATTCTATGAGGGTTTCTGTTGGGGTTTTTTTTTTCAGCAGGGTGGTATATGCTTTATATTGTCATAGATTGTTTAAAAAAAAAAATCAAAGTCAAAAAGTTTAACGGTCTAAAGTTTGACAGCAAGGGTGCCAGTAGAAAACTGTTCATTTACAGTAACTTACTGTATGGAGAAGAAGAAATAAAATAAATCTAACATTATTTAGGTAATTAACCATTGAGAGAAAATGTTACATTGATTTACATTTTTATAAAGAGCTTTCCAATTGTCATTCTGTCAATTATTATTGTAATAAAACCGCACCCAATGTAAACATTCCGAAAAAATAATGAGGCCTACTGTTCTGTTTCCAGTATCTTGTTTTTGGATCTTAACGGTCAATTTATCAGTAGTATTTTTGTCATTTTAAATATCATAAAAATAACAGCAAAAATAAGTATAACCAGATTTTACAAGTGAAAAGTTTTTAATCTAGATTTACTGTTATCAAACAGGTTACCTACGAATAAGCTGGTTTTCAGCTAGATCAATTCTTGTATGTATTTATGTGTGCATTTTTTGTTAATTTTTTTTTTAATTCATGGCAATCATACATATGCTACAGAAGCAGTAAACAGAAAAGAAGACAAAAATAAAATCAGTATTACTCACTAGATGCATGGAACCTTAAAATCACTTCTAATAATACACTGTAAATCATGTCTAAGAAAATAAAAATGGAACATGTGGTGATAAGTACAGGCATTAATAAAAATACAGGTCATAAGAGGAAAACATTTATATTATTGTTTGAAAAAAATTCAACAGAGTGAAACAATGGATACAAGCTGTTTAATGAATTAAGAAACATGGCAAGACAAACCAACAAGAGCACACAATATACCTGAACACAAAACAGAAATATATATGCACAAGCATTAACTAGACACAGGTCATAAATATAACAGGTAAGCAGGTGGAAAAAAAAAAAATCAATTAACGTAAATGGGAGAAGGAAACAAAACCAAACCAAAACAGATGCATATGCAATCAGACCTCCTGGAATGTGCAGTGCTGGATGTATGGATTATATAATGGATTACACTTTTAAGTTTATTTTCCTCTCCATCTAAGCCTGCCAAATGTCCAATTAGCAATATGTTTAGGCTTTACTGCAGACTGCTCCTTGACGCTGGTAACCTTGTCAGGTTTAAAAAAAAATGTGAGAAATGCGTCTGTTGAGATAACAACCCCCCCACACACACACACACACAAAAACAAACAAATAAAAAGCAGTCTAATACTGAAACATTATGTGTGTATTAGGATAATGACGTCTATGTAGACTGTATATTTGTCTTATTATGTTTATTCCAGCTGACACCAAGGAATATTAATTATTAACAAATTATTAATAAACTAATAATATAGCTTGACGCTATTATGTAGAGTCAGATAAGGCAATAAATGGTTCCCTAAAATAGAGCATCTTGCAACAAGAGACAAATTCACAAAATCATTATTTGCTTGCATAATAGTGAAATATCCTATGAAATATAACTTTTGTTACTGATCAGAAATCTTAGTTGTGTTGACACAGACATTCTCAACTGCAACCACATTCCATGAGCACACAAGAGGTTTTGATAATATGACTGGATTTAATTCTCTAACAAGCCTATGTCAACATGACAAGCATTATTGTCTAATGCATTTAATCAGATGTGTATTTGGTACAAGCTATACAAGATTGGAAAGATAACCAACAAGCTGACCTAACCAAAAGTGCTCAATTCCTAACAATAATGTTATTGTATACAGCTTAGACACGGTTAGTGGACTAAATAAACATAGGCAGATTGATTAAAAGACACTCTTTCCAAACAAAGCAATATTAGAGATGTTTTCTGGTGGGCAAACCTTGTTTTGTCCAGTTCAAGATCCACATGTGCATGACAGCGTCTGAAAATGTATACAAGAATTGAAGCATCGAAGGTTGTAAGGTTGTCCTCATTTTGCTCTTTTATTTTTTTTATTTTTTTTGGAAATGTTCACCTAATTTCTGTAATTTATAATTCATGATTCTTAAGGGATTTAAATATGTTTTTTTTTTAAAAAACCCAGTGTCACCATTTAAACTCATTTCAATTTCAAGTTTTGTTAATTCATATACAATCATAAGTCGTACTTTAATGATCAACAAATACTATACAGTTAAATTCTTTTCAGTTATTGATAATCATCATTAATTTAAAGATTAATAAATTGAATGATTTGCGGTGTAATTTCACTATGATAATGTTGTTTCTTTGAAAAACAATGAATACACAACATTTTTTTCTATGTGATTTAACAGATTTCTTAAACAATATATGACATTCGTATAAACAGAAAATTGTATCACCCCTCATTCTAAAACAGGCAGATGAAATGCCCTGACAAAATCTTGTCCACACAAATGCTAAATGTTCAAAGGCATACTCACAAATAGCGTTTTGTTACAATACAGTGGTTTGCATTCCTTTTAACACTTAGATGAATTTATATGTAATAATCCAGTAATTTCGGGTATAAATATGTGTCGACATTGTTCACCCTAAAGCTGCCAGTTTGAAAAAATATATATATAATTAAAATTTCTATTGACTTAAAAAGCCAAAATGATTAGCCCAAATTGAAGGTCATGTGTGATTCAGTCACAATTGCCTACTGGAAATTTTTAAAGTCACATTTATCAAAATATCACAAATTTCAGTTTTAGGTCACAGGACACAAAATTATTTTGTTTACATTTACGATACATAAATGTATGTGAAAATAATAAAATACATTTTTTACAGTGTTTGTTCCAGAGTCCCTAAGTGAACAGGGGGATTTGGCCAAAAATTGAGGAAAGTGACTATGAACCTAAGAGTAACACATAAAACATATGTGTATTGTTAGCCTTTTTGTAATGTAGAAATATTATAATAATATTTGGACAGTGGCATTTCTGACTGCCCTGTTTCACATATTGTGTTGACTTATGGTCACAAGTCTTAAAAAAAAATGATGAAATATCTATCTATATATATATATATAAAAAACAGTACTACTTGCGCTTGACTTGTATTTCCTTCCACTGACTTTGTCCTACTGTTTTATTCATAGATCCTGGTGATGATCAAGAGGTTTTGAGGAACAGTGACAGTCATTTTCCTTAGGCTGCACAAAGGACAGCAGACACAAAGATGCTATTCGGGGCTTGGGCATTCTTAGCATGTGTCTGGCTCCAGATTCATGTGATCTTGAATGCTGAAACTTGTCCTGTAGACCAACGGACGGCTGTTGATTTTACTGTTTCATATCCCTCGCGTCATTTCCAAACTTTGAAACCCATCCAGAACATAGTGGCGAACCAAGAATTGTCTGAGATATATATAGCCTCACAGAACGTGATCGAGGCCCTGAACAACAGTCTTGAGAAGATATGGGAGTTACACACTGGTCCAGTTGGCAATCCAGATTGTCAGACCTGCCACTGTGTTAGTACGCCTGATCCAAATGCACCAGTGGACACAGACAATCAGATTCTACTTCTGGACCCTAAATCTTATTTGCCGTTCCTGTACATATGTGGGAGCAATCAGTATGGGAGCTGTACTTTTGTTGAAGTTGACAAAATCGTAGACCAATCTGAAGTCAAATGTCTTTTTAATGAAGACAGTAACTCACCCACAAACTGTCATGATTGCATTGCTAGTCCTCTGGGCACGAAAGTCAGCATTGTAGAAGAAGGCCAGACATCTTATTTTTTTGTGGCTGCCACCATCAACAGCACGATTGCAAAAGATTATGACATACGTTCTATCTCAATGCGACGTCTTCTTGCCACAGAAGATGGATTTGATTCCAATGTTAAAGGCCTTACAGTACTTTCTAAGTTCCAGGATCCCTACCCTATTGAATATGTTTATACATTCTCCACAAAGCACTACACCTACTTTTTGTGTGTCCAGAGAGAGAACCCCTTAGACAAAACTTCTGATCTCCAGACTCATCTCGGGCGGCTGCCGAATGGAGATAGCGAAGCCTGGATGTATCGAGAGGTCATCTTAGAGTGCCAATTCAGGCCCAAACGGAAGAGGAGCAGCTCTGACGTTTTGTACAATGTAGCCCAAGCAGCCCATTTCAGCATAGCAGAGAAGGACCTGGCAAATGAACTAGGCATGAACGATGAGAAAGAGAATAGTGTCTTGTACATAGTTTTTACTGTTACTGATGAAGACGGAAATCCTACTAGAAGGTCTGCCCTTTGCGCATTTCCCATAATGAATGTAAACCTATTCATCGAAAAAGGTTTGGAGGCATGCTGCAGCAATATATATGGACAAATCTCCCGGGGCTTGTATCACTTTCAGCCGAGCGCTAGCTGTCCTCATGAGGTAAATTGATCTCTTAATCAGTGGATAAAATGATTAATTAGGCAATGTATATATGTTTTTGAACATAGATTCTACAACTGCCATATAGGTTGCCGCATTCTTAGGTGGTACTTGATCTCATAGTTATTTGTTCAGATTTGGAAAAAAAAAAGGTGTAATATTACCTGTGACTGGAAATTGCGGGTACCAGGAAATGACTCACTCATTTTATTGTTTGTTAAGGTGATATGGACCTGTGCACACTGATTGTGTTAAAATGCCAAACCTTCCCTTGTGGATACATGTTTGAAAAATGTAAAAAACTTTATGTTAAATGTATACAGTCAAATTCATTTAGAGCATTGCTTCGAGACACAGGTTTGATTTATGAATGTACTGTCAGACTTATTAAGTGTGGTGTCAAGTTCAGTGCACCATACCTGCTGAGCCTGATAACAGTATATGGCTTTCCATACAACATGTACGCAACATAAACTACACACAACTACATAATCCTTTCATCAAAGAGACTTGACGAATTTGATACGGTTTGGTCAGTAAGTAGTGTGGTAGTTTATTCAATGCGGTGTTTGTTTTTATTTTGCATAAGATTAATGGTAAGGCAGTGTCTAATTTTAGGCTATACTGACGTAGTACCATTTAGATCAGACGATAGAAAGATAAACACAATCTATTGAAATATTTGAATTTCAAGTATCCTTGCTCATTATTTCATTTAGTTAGATTCTATTTGTGATGTATATATATATATATATATATATATATATATATATATATATATATATATATATATATATATATATATATTTGTTACTGTAATCGGTACAGGGAGTAATCAACAACATTATCAACATATTAGTATTATTACGAAAATAATCATTTGTTACAGCCCTAATTAAGGGTAAATATCATCAAACCTCTGATTAAACTTATCTATGAATCAAATACAGCTGCATTTGTCAACTAGACCCATGCTATTGAAAACAGGTTGCCTTCCTGTGTTTATTTTAAAGATGAGAAATAGTATACAACACGCGATAGAATTTATTAACAGGATTTTGAAATTGATACCTACACCTTTATCAATACTTATAGTACATATTTAACACAGGACTGGTTTCCAGCTGCTGTTGTTTGACAAGTAAGCAGAACATCTTGTTTTCTGCCCAATAAGCAGTTCTAGCGACAGTGTGTACTTCCTGTGACTGTTACTGCAAGCACGACACAGTGCTGCTTTTCTCACCCTGTCTCTTACACAATAGAAACAATACCACCAACTTTTAGATGCAGATACCACAAAAGGTAAAAAAAAAAAAAAAAAGATCCTGTACATAGATGAAAAGAACAATTCTGTATTTGTATTTTCAAGACCACATTCACAGTAAGGTATAGTAATGACACAGGTGAATATGCACTGATCAGCCATACGATTAAAACCATTGACCGGTGAAGTGAATAACCTTGATTATATCGTCACAGTGGTACCTATCATGGGGTGGGATATATTAGGCAAGAAGTGAACTGTCAGTTCTTGACTTTGATGTGTTGGAAGCAGGAAAAATAGGCAAGTGTAAGGGCCAATCCGTGGAGGCCCCACGTCACAATTCACGGGGCTTATTGCGGTCAGATTGGTGTACCACAGCATGCCTTCAGAGGTCTTTGAAGGGTCAGAGCTGTTTTGGGGTTTACACAATATTAGGCAGTGGTTTTAATTTTATGACTGATCAGTGTATAGTGCATAGCTTTAACATAATACTGGCTATACGTCAAAATCAAAAAATAAATGACATTGTCATTGGGTACACACACTCTGTCCTCACCTTAGTAGGTCCAGAAGTTTTGAAAAGTGGCCAGCTGGCATCTGCAGACTTCCTGATATGTAGCTGCTTCATCCTGTTTTAGTGGCTACTATCCAATTGGCTTGAATGTGAAATTTATCCATGCTTTTTATCCCAGGACTTTAAAGCTCTCTTCTGATTTATGTAAACCTATTCAAAAAATGGTACATTATTACTGTTCACTTGCATGTCAAATGTTTCATTGATTATGGGATCATGTGCCAAAATGCATTACGATATAAGTAATTTTTATAAGTCAATCTTATGCTTGTTTTATTTGTCATTTTCTCACCAAATTATATTTACGACCCTTTATTAGTTCACTTATATTATTTGTGGAGGAATTGTTGTCGTTTTGGGAGGCTGTGCAAGTATTTTATACTGTGTAATTATCATCAATTCACATACATTAGGGAATAGTCAAGGCAATTTGCTGCAAGAGTTTCTTCACCAAAATAATATTAAATATGTTCTAAAGTAAAACTGGTATTAGATTTTTGGGAGCGATGTGATTTTTTTAAAAAAATTGTGTTTTCCATGTTTCCCTGGAGCGAGGAAAGAGACATGAATGTGAAGCTATGCCCACCATGGTGGCTACTCCTCACTCTAGAACAGACTTCTTCAATGGGCAGATGACAGACCTGCTCACCTCCATTTTGGTTACCACTATTGGTAATGACACTATAGCACATATTGGCACTGAACGTGGAAGACTGCTACAGGTGATCACGCCATCATTGCCCCAGAAATTAATAGTCTTCTGATTGAATGTTTCAGACCTTTGTGGATTAATTTGTGTCTAAGAGCGCTCATTTTTTATGCAGGTCATTCTGACAAAGTCAAGCCCTATTGTGTTTGCCAACTACTCTCTTGTGGAAGAGGCAGAGAGAGTGTCGCGCATTGCAGCAGTGCAGTCTGAGGAGTCTTTGCTCTTTGTGGTTGGAAACAAGGTTCCGTTTCTCTGTTTTTGTCTCTCTTTCTGTTGTGACCTTAGCGTTCTGAACTCACGGAGAACCTCATAATAAACGAAGCTCATGCTGTCTTTTGCTCTCTTTGTCTATCTCTTCTTCCCTCTTTTGCATACTTATTGTTGTGGACGCTGACTGATTTAACAGGATTTGAAAGTAATTTGATTAACTTGCATGCAAGTATCAGAGCACAATGACTAAGATTTAAATATTTACAATTGAATATTTGAATATCTATGTGACTAACATATCTGTAAAGGTCAGGATGCAATATTTGTCTGCTTTATATGCAAACCTCTGTTTGATGTCTTTAGAATTTCCCCTGTTTTCATGTTCTCTCCCATTCTTTCCTCCATGTTCAGTGGAGTTTTGCTTATTATGTAGTGTCTTTTGTCCTGTGCGAAAATGTATGCAAGTGTTTGTAGTACGTTGTCTCTGTGTGTCTGTATGGGTATAGATGGTGACTGTGTCTCCTAAAGGACCAGGATGCACACATCTGCTGACTTGTTCCGCGTGTATGCAGGCCCCTCGATTTATGGGCTGTGGATGGTGTGATGGGGTCTGCTCAAGAATGACTGAGTGCGGGGGTCAGTGGAGTAATAACACTTGCCCTCCATTTATCACCAAGGTGATTCATAATTCTCACATTACCTGAAGCACCTCTGTGCTGTATGAAAATACTTTGAATGTGTTGCTGGATGGAATGTTGTGAATGAATGGTTTATTCTCAAGCAGTTCAAAATCAATAATAATAAATTTGCTAGACTTTATTGGACGGATGTTTAAATTCTGATGTTGCATCGGTAACTAATGACTGTTATTTTAAATTCAGCATCTGTTTGGATTTGGGAAAACATGTAAGCGGCCTGTCAAAACAACCAGGTTGTTGATTTAGTCATGTTAATGTAACACACTTGTTGCTCTTTTATTAGCATGTCACACATACAAATAAAGTAACACTCATTTTAATTAATTACTGTGAATAAACTAGAGGAATTCATACATAAAGAAACCCTGCTGTTAATACATGGTACATACAGTGTATCCGGAAAGTATTCACAGCGCTTCACTTTTCCCACATTTTGTTATGTTACAGCCTTATTCCAAAATGGATTAAATTCATTATTTTCCTCAAAATTCTACAAACTATACCCCATAATGACAACACGAAAGAAGTTTGTTTGAAATCTTTTTAAATTTATTAAAAATAAAAAACAAAAAAAGCACGTACATAAGTATTCACAGCCTTTGCTCAATACTTTGTTGAAGCACCTTTGACACCAATTACAGCCTCAAGTCTTTTTGAGAATGATGGTACAAGCTTGGCACACCTATTTTTTGGGCAGTTTCTCCCATTCTTCTTTGCAGGACCTCTCAAGCTCCATCAGGTTTGATTGGGAGTGTTGGTGCTCAGCCATTTTTTTTCAATCAGGTTCAAGTCTGTGCTCTGGCTGGGCCACTCAAGGGCATTCACAGAGTTGTCCTGTAGCCACTCCTTTGTTATCTTGGCAGTGTGCTTAGGGTCGCTGTCCTGTTGGAAGATGAACCTTTGCCCCAGTCTGAGCGCTCTGGAGCAGGTTTTCATCAAGGATGTCTCTGTACATTGCTGCATTCATCTTTCCCTCGAGCCTAACTAGTCTCCCAGTTCCTCCCAGTGCCTTTTGGCAACTCCAGGCACACTGTCATGTTCCTTTTACTGAGGTGTGGCTTACGTCTGGCCACTCTACCATACAGGCCTGATTGGTGGAGTTCTGCAGAGATTGTTGTTCTTCTGGAAGGTTCTCCTCTCTCCACAGAGACATGCTGGAGCTCTGCCAGAGTGACCTTCGGGTTTTTGGTCACCTCCCTGACTAAGGACCTTCTTCTCCCCGATCGCTCAGTTTGGCCAGGCGGCAAGCTCTAGGAAGAGTCCTGGTGGTTCCAAACTTCTTCCATTTACGGATGATGGAGGCCACCGTGCTCATTGGGGCATTCAATGCTGCAGAAATGTTTCTGTACCCTTCCCCAAATCTGTGCCTCCATACAATCCTGTCTTGGAGGACTACAGACAATTCCTTGGACTTCATGGCTTGGTTTGTGCTCTGACATGCATTGTTAGCTGTGAGACCTTATATAGACAGGTGTGTGCCTTTCCAAATCATGTCCAATCAACTGAATTTACCACATCTCAGGGATGATCAGTGGAAACAGGATGCACCTGAGCTCCAACAAACTTCTTTCACGTTGTCACTATGGAGTATTGTTTGTAGAATTTTGAGGAACATAATGAATTTAATCCATTTTGGAATAAGGCTGTAACATAACAAAGTGAGGAAAAAGTGAAGTGCTGTGAATACTTTCCGGACGCACTGTAGCATAGTAATTATTATTAGTATTAAATCCACATTCATTGATATACTTATAAATGGAAAGTTTATAGTTTATGTGCCAACATTTTTAAGTTTCAGACAGAAACACAAAGAAAGATTGTCTTTCAGTGACACCCAAGTGTCAGGTTTAAGAGGATAGTATTTCAATTTAAATTAAGTTGAAATCTCCTGTTCCTGTAGCTTATTTCATCATAACATCTCACACATAGATACATGAAGATACTTAAAATGTATTTGCATTAAACCACTAGACGATTCAGGCCAATGAAAATGAGGCACTTTTTTTTTTAGCATAGTACAAAACAGTTACTGTCAGCATTAGGGGTGCTACTTATTTTGTATATTATGGTGGCACTGGCTAGCAAGGGTGCGGATTACTGGAATCAACCTCACTTGGAATCATACTCTCTATGTAGCACGGAATTATGTTCTCATTGGTTAGGAGGGAATCATGCTTTCCTTGGGTAGTAGTCATGCTCTCATTGGGAAAAGTTGTTCTTTTTGGGGGAAGGAAATCACGCTCTTGTTTGGGGAAGGGAATCAAGTATTCACTTGGTGGTACAGTAGAGACTCATGCTCTTATTGAGTGGGTGGAACCATGTTGTCATTGTATTGCAAAAATCATACTCTTGTTTGGTGGGAGTGAATCATATCATAGGTCTAGATCATTTAAGTTCAGCTATACTGTACCAGGGCTCAAACTTGAATTTGCTCTTATAAAACAGATTAAGGACAATAAAAGATTTTTTTGTTGTTGTTTTCTTAAAGTTAAAGCTATTGATTCTTGAATTCAGAGGATAGTCAATGATTGTCATTGTGATTATATCTTTATGTTTCCTCTTATTTAGGGATTTTGTTGCGGTGGCTACAGCTTAATTATGCTGAAATCTGTTATTTTTGTCTTTAACAATTGTCTACAATGCCTGTTTAGTTTTTTCCAAACACAGCACCACCTGATGGTGAAACAGAAATTACGCTGTGTGGCTGGGATTTACAGTCTCCCATGAAACCTGCCATCACTGCATCTACTCACCAAGTCAGTGTGGGAGAGACCAGCTGCACCGTAATTCCAGAAAAGAGTAAAAGCACCCAGTGTGTACACACACACACACACACACACACACACACACATACATGTACATACATACATGTACATACATGCACACACAACAATAAATCCAAAATACATTTTTCTTTCAGGCTGGTATGCAGGATCCTTCCTCAGTCCTCAGCTGTGACGCACGATGTAGACATTAACATTACTGTGAATGAGGAGAGAAAGGAGCGTGGTTACTTCATCTCTGGACAGGCACACGTGCAAGGATTCAGCTTTGTGGTAAG
Source organism: Ameiurus melas (assembly GCA_012411365.1). Taxonomy (NCBI): domain Eukaryota; kingdom Metazoa; phylum Chordata; class Actinopteri; order Siluriformes; family Ictaluridae; genus Ameiurus; species Ameiurus melas. Next base: position 11,531,958 of record CM022767.1, read on the forward strand.
GAGAGGGACTTTTTAAGGCTTTGTAACCCAAACCATACAAAAATGCAATGGAAAGAAAATCAGATCTAGCTGAATTTTTTTATTCACTGTGTTACTGTTTGTTCATCTGATTGTGAGTCTGTTCAAAGCTTGCAGTGTGCCTCAGATGTTGATTAAAAAAAAATGTATTCTACAAATCTCATATTTAGACACCAGTTGTCACAGATATCAGTCCCAACTTTGGGCCCAAGATTGGAGGCACCAGGATTACACTGTCAGGGAAACATCTGGATGCTGGACAAACAAGAACAGTCTTTATGGGGGAAAAGCTCTGCCCTGTTGAAAGGTTTTAATAATACAGTATGTTTATGATTATGGAATTATCTTACTCTTGGCCTTCTATCATGAACTGAAGCATTTTTTTACAGCACATCCAACAATGGGACCTGGTCCTCTGTAGTGTTTGTGTCTGAGGGAGTGGATGATCTGACAGAGGTGAACGTGAAACTCCTAATTGACAAATCAGTTATATTTGCAACTAAACAATTCCGCTACAGGGAGAATCCTAAGGTGAAAGAGCTGAAGCCTAACTGCTGCTTCAGCAGGTGAGGCCCAGATTAACATTGTGTATGTATGTATGTCTGTATGAATGTATGTTTGTATGAATGTGTATTGTGTTAATGTATGTGATATCATAGCTATTGATATACTATATTAAAATACACACAGGCACATTTTGAGCCTTTTATACTGTATATTTGCATAAATTGTACATGTAAATTCAGTTTATTGTGTGAAATGCCCAATGCACGGTTATTGGCTGATGGTGGCCATGTTTTTGAAGTAAGCTAGGCATCAAAAATCAAAAAATCCAGTTACAGTTTAACACTGTGATGCAGTAAACCAAATTTTAGCTTGAATTTCTTGTTGTGCAATCCATGCAACCAGTCCTGAGTTAAATCTGTTTGAGTAAAATAAGATTTTACAAATATTGTCATGTTGTTTATAATTATTAATTTTCAGATTCTCCTGAATACTTTACTACTTTTTTGAATTTATATGGGAAAAATCTAAAAGACTAATTTGCTAATGTAGGTTTGCCATAATAACGATAATGAGTCTTTATTGGTCACATGCACATTGAAACACAGTGAAATTTTATATCCCAGTATGTTAGGGTCAGAGCGCATGGTCAGCCAAGATATGGCGCCCCTGGAGCAGAGAGGGTTAAGGACCTCGCTCAAGGGCCCAACAGTGGCAGCTTGGTAGTGCTGGGGCTTGAACCCCCAACCTTCCGATCAATAACCCAGAACCTTCACTATCAAGTCACCACTGCCCACATTATCTAAATCATTTCAAAATCTAAGAGGGAAATCACTGATTCAGACAAAAAAAAAAAAAAGATTTTTGTCGCTAGGCCTCATGCTTTTTAGATAGGGTCAAAAAATGTTGAGCTATAACACCACCATTAAGTCAATTGGGTAGAGGAGTAGCAGGATTTAGTACTTTGTATTGACCAAGTTTCACATCTCTATGACTTTTATGGGACAAAAATAATAATGAGAAAATCTTATAGGATTCCAGCACACCCCTAACAAGGAGGATCTAAACCAGTTGTGTCCAATCTTATCCGGAAAGGGCCGGTGTGGGTGCAGGTTTTCATTTTAACCAAGTAGAACACCTGAATCTATTGAAAGCCAAGATCAACTGATTAAACAGGTGTAATCAGGTGTGGCTCCTGCTTGGTTGGAATGAAAGCACCCACACCGGCCCTTTCCGGATAAGATTGTACACCCCTGATCAAAACCAACAACATGGAAATATACACAGAACACAGTCTCGGAACAAGGCTAGAACCTAAAGATACCAATGTGTAGTAAGATTTGGTAAAGACGTAGGGCTCCAGATGTTTCAAATACTTGAAAAAAAAAAAAAAAAAAAAAAAAAAAAAAAAAAAAAAAAAAAAAAAAGAAAAAAAAAAAAAAAAAAAAAAAAAAAAAAAAAAAAAAAAAAAAAAAATTTTACCACCAACCCAAAAAAAAAAATTTTTTTCTTTTAAAAATTTTTATTATTTTAATTATACATGTATGGCCAAAAGTATTTGGACACTTGATCATTATATCCATATACTGCATGCTTTTGAACATCCCATTCCAGATTTAGTCCTGCTTTTGCGGTTATAATAATTTTCCACTACATTTTGGAGCGTGGCTGTCGGGATTTGTGCTCATTCAGCCACAAGAGCATTAGTGACGTCAGGCACTGATGTCAGCTGTGAAGTCCTGGTTCGCAATCAGCATTCCAGTTCATCACAAAGGTGTTCAGTGGGGTTGAGGTCAGGGTTTTGTACAGACCACTTGCGTTCTGCCATTCCAACCTTGGCAAACCATGTCTTTATGGACCTCGGCATACAAAGACATTCTATACAATTGTGTGCTTCCAACTTTGTGGCAATGGCTTGGGGGAAGAACCACACATCATTGTAGTGGTCAGGTGTCCACAAAAGTGTATCAAGTAGCCCCCTGACATGCAATGAGTTTTAGGTTCTTAAATATGTTTTTTGTCTGTCTTATGCAGAGGTTCCAAAATCATCATACTGGGGGAAAATCTGGACACCGCATCCCAGACTACAATTTATTACAAACCCAATAACTCAAATCCTGTCCAAAGTGTAAGTGTTTTAGGACATTGCCTGTTTTACATAATGTTCTGTGTATGCTGCTACCAATATTGACTCCGCTGAAATCCCTCAGGTGTGTGTGGGTCCTGTGAGCCCCACGCAGATGGAGTGTGTGAGTCCAGAATGTGAGGATTCAAATGGTGTCCTCTCAGTGGACATGGATGGAGCTAAAAATCTTATTTCACTGCCTTTTTTCTGCTACCCCAATGGCAAGCCTATCCCCTTTGAACATGATGACAACTTGCTTCTACTTGAACCTGGGACGGACAGAGTCTCACTGCATGTGTGTCACCATTTGCATCTATTTTCTGTTTATGAATGTTTATTAAATTAGGCAGCAATCACACAAGTTTGTATATTGTAGTAATGAATAATGTCATGTGCATTATTTGTTAAGAGTGCTTATGACTGAATATGATTGTGGTTATTGATTTCAGCACGAGAGACTGTATAGGGTGAGCCATTGCATGGACATCATCATGACAATAAACGGCATTAACTGCAATGCTCATGTTCGGGAAAATGAAATCTTCTGCAGAATCCCTAAAAATATTCAGATCCCCAAAGAGGGGGCACCAGTCAGGGTAAGAGAACCAACTTCAACTGCTATTAGTCTTCTGCTGTATTTAGCTTTAATCCTCTTTTCACTGTTTAGCAACAGATGTCCCACTGACTTAGGCCATATCTATTAATTGTACAGTAGTGCGATTGTAAGAGTTTACAATATGAACTGTAATAACTGAAGTATTAGTAATGTAAACAGTATGTATTGAAATAGACATATAAATCCCCTTCACATCTTCCTATAGCAGGTATAAGTGCAAATTATAGATGATCATATGATAGGGACTAAACAGCACTTGTTGTATTCATGTTTCATCCATTTGAGTAATTTTCTAACCTTCACAATGATTAAAGTATTATTTCTGTAATATAAATACAATTTTCAAACATTATTTTACATATTCATTAGAGAAACTGAACGAAGCATATGAAGTATCATGTTGGAAAACTTCTTTTCAATATTGTTCCTCTTTTAGTATGGTAAAATCAAGTAAGTCGTTAGTAACTGAAATTGCACCTATTGGATCAGTCTGTTCAGAACATAAGGGTCAGCTTGATTCATGTTACTTTCATTCAGCTGAATTCAACCTGAAGTAAAAACACATTACTATTTCATTCTAAAAGAATTATTCTCGTCATCGCAGGTGTCAGTGAATGGGGAGATATATGAAGTTGGCCGGGTGATATATTCCAGCAGCAACCTCCCTCTTTACATCGTGTTGGGTATTCTTATAGCACTGGCAGTAGGGGCTGCTTTCGCATTCGCAGTAATGACCCATCTGCGCAAGAGGAAGAAAGGTGAGGCTATATATTTGGTAACTACTAATGATTTTAGGTGAATTATGTATGGATCTGCAGCATACTTGTGACTTACTGCATGATGTTAAATAATCTTCTGAGCATGTTTTGTTATTATGAATCTGTCGTGTGGCTCTTTAGCCATCCAATATAAAAATTTAAAAAATCTATTTTTTTTGCCTTTGGTCATATGTATGTGACCAAAGATATGCATTTAAAAGTTATTGTTGACATAAAATATCAGTGAATGAAATCAGATAGCTGGAGTTATTGTTAGTCAAGTTAAAAAGTTTGCCGTGTTACTTTTTCATGTACTAAGTCAAATACAATAAACATGTGCAAATAAATAATGGTAATGTTAATTATAATCTAAAAATTTGTAGCTATGCAGGCAGTGCAGCGGTTGTCAAGGTATTCCTCTCGCATTGGGGAAATTTCACCTGAGGGAGACTACAGACGAGGTAAAGTAGACATTATTATCATGGTCATTCAGATCTCAGCTACAACTTACTAGAATTCATAGTGAATTGAACATGATTCTGACACCGTGCTAAAAAGTTTCTCTTATCATTTTCAAAATGATGTTTATAATTATTCAACATATTAGGATCATTTTGGCATGAGAGTAAGGCGGAATAAAATTGTCAAACATATGATAAAAAAAAACTGTTAGAAATGTTAGAATTTTAAACAGTACATTACATTTTAAGATTAAGAATATACGTTAGCACAAATATCAATACATGAGGACTACAACCATAACTTTAGAAGTTAACAGTTTATTCTGCCACTTAGAGTTGTCCTTCGGTACCTTGCGTGGATCAGGCATAGCATTCAACGGGTTGGTGTATGCCAGTGGTGTAGACCCTACTGCTATTCCTCTGATGTCAACTCAGACCATATCCCTATCAGCCCTGCGGCCTGAGCTGCTGGAGGAGGTAAAGGATGTGCTGATTTCTCCTGAGAAGCTCAATATTCAGCAGGATGACATCATTGGCAAAGGTACATGTCTACATACCTGTATGTAACATTTTGTAACATATGTGACCTCTCTCTCCGGTTTATCTAATTGTATTGATTCGTCATTCTTTTTCAGTTTTCTGTCATGCTAAACCTTCATTTGACATCCTTTCCCATCTCCTTATTTCTTTGATAACTGCAGGTCATTTTGGAACAGTTTATCATGGCCACCTTAAAGATAACGAGAACCATGAAATTCACTGTGCAGTGAAGTCATTAAACAGTGAGTGAATTCAGACCTTATCAACAGATGATCCATAACTATGTTTTTTGTATTAGTTTTACAGTAGATTTAAAAATGTTTCACTTCTATAATACTTGTCAATATAATACACATGAAGAAAACAAACAAACAAAAAAACCCCTCTTATAAATGTTTATAAATATCAACCAAGTAAAAGTTTATTTTAGTTGTTGATAACTGATGATAGTTTTATCAGTGATAATGTACAGGGTATAAGGGATTTGGCTCTGCACTGACAGGGATTACAGATGTGGAGGAGGTGGAGCTCTTCTTGAAAGAGGGCATCCTGATGAAAGCCTTTCACCACCCTCATGTGCTCTCATTGCTCGGAATTATGTTACCTTCTGATGGCCTTCCTCTTGTGGTCCTGCCATACATGAAACACGGAGACCTCCGGCACTTTATCCGCTCTAAAGAAAGGGTAGGAATGGCAAGCTTTTAAATGATTATTTTTTTATTCTTCAGCCCAGCTGTAGTTCTCCAATCCATGGACTGTAAGAATGTAAATTAACAGCAAGCACAGGTAGCTTTAGGTTGAAGCAAGTGGTATGCATGTGTTACAACCTATGAACGTTTATTTTAGTCCCCGATACCTGTCCTCCAGTTATTATTTAATCCCACACATTCCAGCCTTCAAAGGATCCCTAAAATGTGAATGTGTTTCGTGTGTATCTTCTAGAATTTCTTTTCTTTTTCCTTTTTCCACTCTTAAAATGATATACCTTTACATCTGGTTGAGATACAGTTGAAGCCAAACGTTTACAACTCCACACATTTCATGTTACCATACATTTCTTTTGGCAAGTCAGTTAGTGCATGCACTTAACATCAGAGGCAATGTTAAAACAATGGATTAAAGACAGATTTACTTCAGCTTAAATTCATTATATCACAATTCCAGTGGGTTAAAAATTTACCAAGGGTTAACCAAGTTGACTTTCTCTTTAAACAGTCTGAAAGATTCCAGCAATTGATGTAATGTCTTGTAGAAACGTTTGATTGGCCAACTTTCATAATTAGGGATTAATAGGCTTAGCACTAGTGCCTTTTTACCCTTGATACCAAGCCACTCAACCAAGACCTCCAAGAATTGTAGACCTCCACAAGTTCTTTCCCTCGTTAGGAGCAATTTCCAAACAACGGAAGGTACCACTAGCATCTTTAAAAGAAATAGTATGCAAATATAAAAATCTTGCGACCAGACATATACTGCATTGTGCAGGAGGGAACGATACTCCCAGGGATAAACAATATGTTTAATTGAACTCCAAGAAAACAACAAAGGAACTGGTGAAGAAGCTAGTGGCATCAGGCATCAAAGTATGTACATCTACAAGAGAGCTCTACATTTCCATGGCCTAAAAGGCTGTTGTGTAAGGAATAAGCCCCTATGCTGGCATAAAAACAGACTGAAGTTTGCAAGTGATCATCAGCCTTTTGGAGGAGTGTCTTCTAGTCAGATGAAATAAACTACACAGTTGGGCAATAGTGATAATGATAATGAGTCTTTATTGGTCACATATACATTAGAGCACAGTGAAATTCTTTTCTTCGCATACCCCAGCATGATAGGAAGTTGGGGTCCGAGCGCACGGTCAGACATGATACAGCGCCGTTGGAGCAGAGAGGGTTAAGGGCCTTGCTCAAGGGCCCAACAGTGGTCGACTCAATGTATGGAGGAAGATCTGTAACACACCATTCGAACTGTGAAGCATGGTGGTGGAAGCATCATGTTGTGGGGGTGTTTTGCTGGAAACGGGAGATGGCATCATGAAGAAAGAGGATTATCTTGGAATAAAAATACCTTAAAAAACCTGTAAAAAAAAAAAAAAAAAAGTTGTAACAAAATGGTTAAAGACAACAGAGTGGCCTCCACAAAGCCCTGACTTAAATCCCATTAAACATGTGTGGACTGTACTGAAAAAGCACATTTGAGCAAGGAGGCTCACAAACATGACTGAGTTACCCTAGTTCTGTCAGGAGGAATATGCAAAAAAAAATTTTCTTTCTTTTTTTTTCCTTTTTTTGTATTGTGAGAGGCTTGTGAAAGGCTACCCCAAGCGTTTGATTCAAGTTCAAGCAATTAAAAGGTAATGGCACCAAACACTAACAAAGTCTAGGTAAACATTTGACCCACTGAAAATGTGATCTAGTTATAATAAAAATAAAAATTTATAATAAAAGCTGAAATAAATATCTCTTAGCTATTATTTGAAATGACCTCTAGTGTAAAAACAGGTACAGTAGACAGTTTAACATGTTTTGCTTAAGTGGTTGATACTGTAAATATTTCCACACAATTGTATATGTTTATGTTTTTGTTTTTGTTTTAGAATCCTACAGTGAAGGACCTGATTGGTTTTGGGCTTCAGGTTGCTAAGGGAATGGAGTATTTAGCACAGAAGAAGTTTGTGCACAGAGACCTGGCAGCACGCAACTGCATGTGAGTGCATATTATTGTTATCAATGTGGCAACACGAAGGATTGTTTGTTAAGGAGTAACTGGTGTACATAAGGTGCTGTTTAGTTTGCTGTTGAAACCTTTTATATATATAACTCAGTGAATTAAATCCAAAAGTGATATTAATATTTATATGGGGAAATTTGCATGTATTCTCAAATTTGGTTATGCAAATACTAAGATTTTGCACATTTTTGGTGTATAGTGTCAGTAGCATCTAGACCAGTGGTCACCAACCCTGTTCTGGGCAATCTACCTTCCTGAAGACTTTAGCTTCAACCATAATCATGCCACCTGATACGCTAATCATTGCCTTAAGAGGTTCTTGATCAGCTAAAACAGGTGTGTTAGATATTTACATTTACATTTATTCACTTGGCAGACGCTTTTATCCAAAGCGACTTACAAATAAGCAAAGCGATATATCAAGCAGAGAACAGTACAAGTAGTGCTACTATACAAGATCCATTAATTGAATACCAGAGGAAGCAAAGTGCACAGAGTAGAGGTGTAAGTGCGTTGTTTTTTTTTCTTGTTTTTTTTTCCTCTATGAGTTGGTTAGGTGGAAGAGGTGGGTCTTTAGCTGTTTTTTGAAGATAGTGAGAGATTCTGCAGTCTGGATTGAGATCGGAAGTGCATTCCACCACTGGGGAACGGTAAGCGTGAAGGTTCTGGAAAGGGACCTTACGCCACACTGAGTGGGAACTACTAAACGTCGGTCGCTAGTTGATCGCAGATTGCAAGAGGGAACGTAGGCCTTCAGGAGAGAGTTGATGTAGGAGGGTGCTGTTCCTGACAAGGTATTGTAGGTGAGCATCAAAGCCTTGAACTTGATGTGGGCAGCTACAGGAAGCCAGTGGAGGGAGATGAAGAGGTGTGTGACATGGGCTGTCTTGGGCTGGTGAAGACGAGGCACGCTGCAGAATTCTGAATCATCTGAAGGGGTTTGATGGAGCTGGCTGGGAGGCCTGAAAGCAGTGAGTTGCAGTAGTCCAGTTTAGAGATAACAAGAGCCTGGACTAGTATCTGTGTAGCCTGTTTGGTGAGGTATGGTCGGATTTTCTTGATGTTGTACAGGATGAACCTACAGGACCTTTCAGTTGCTGAGATATGGTCTGTAAAGGTCAAGCCATCATCAAGAATCACCCCAGAGTTCCTGGCCGTCCTAGTTGGCATGAGTGTAAGTGAGCTGAGCTGTACAGTGAGGTTCTGGTTGATTTAGGGATTGGCTGGGATGACGAGAAGCTCAGATTTTCCCAGGTTAAGGTTAAGATGGTGCTCCTTCATGCAGACATCCATCGAGATGTCCGACAGGCAAGAAGAGATGCGTGCAGAGATGGATGGATCGTCAGGCTGGAAGGACAAATAGAGCTGGGTGTCATCAGCATAGCAGTGATAGGAGAAGCCATGAGACTCAATCACCTGCTCGAGAGATGTAGTGTAGATAGAAAAGAGGAGTGGACCCAGAACTGACCCCTGTGGAACACCAGTTGTGAGTTGCTGAGTTTCAGAAATACCTCCGCTCCATGATACCTTGAAGGATCTGTCAGAAAGATAGGATTCCACCCAACGTAGAACCGTTCCAGTGATGCCCAGGTTGGAGAGAGTTGATAGGAGGATCTGATGGTTCACAGTGTCGAAAGCAGCAGAGAGGTCAAGTAGGATGAGGATAGAGGTTGCTCTAGGTAGTCGTAAGGCTTCAGTGACGGAAAGCAGAGCAGTCTCTGTGGAGTGGTTGCTCTTGAAGCCAGACTGCTTGGTGTCCAGGAGGTTGTTCTGTGTGAGAAAATTGGAGAGTTGATTAAAAACGGCTCTTTCAAGAGTTTTGGGAAAAAAAAAGGGAGGAGGGAAACAGGTCTGTAGTTGGGTTCACTATAGCAGGGTGGAGTGATGTTTTTTTAAGCAGTGAGGTAACCCGGGCTTACTTAAATGAGGTAGGGTATGTGCCAGTAGAGAGCAATGCGTTAAAGATGTGTGTAAATGCAGGTAATAGTGTGCGAGAGATGGACTGAAGAAGGTGAGAAGGGATAGGGTCAAGGGGACAGGTTGTGGGACGGCTAGAGAGGAGGAGTTTAGAGACATCAGTCTCTGAGAGGGGAGAGAAGGAAGTCAGTTGGGAGATACGTGGAGGAGGAGTCGGTCTATGCATGTCTGGGGTTGAGAACTGGTTCCTGATTGATGTAACCTTACTGAAAAAGAAAGTTGCAAAGTCATCTGCAGTGAGAGAGGTAGGGGAAGGGGAGGACAGAGAAGAGAGGAAAAAGTTTTGAAAAGAATGCGGGTGTTGGGAGAACTACCAATCTTCTCTTGGAAGTATGTGGTTTTAGCAATGGAGATGCTTTTGGAAAAAGAGGAGAGAAGTGTCTGGTAAATGGTTAGGTCAATTGGATTGTTTGATTTGTGCCATTTCCTTTCAGATGCTCTTAGTTTAGCCCGGTTGCTACGCAGAGCTTCTGAGAGCCAAGGACTAGAAGGTGATGTGTGAGCAGTTCTGGAGGTTAGGGGGCATATGCTGTCAAGAGAAGATGTTAAGGTGGAACATAGCATGTCGGTTGCGGTGTTTAAGTCAAGTGAGGAAAGGTGGCTGTTAGAGGGAAGTAAGGTTGTGACAATGGAGGAAAAATGTGAGGGGGAAAGGGAGTGAAGATTGCGATGAAAAGAGATAGAAGGAGGAGACAGTGAAAGGGGTGAGGGGAGAGAAATATGGAACTGGATAAAGAAATGGTCAGAGGTGTGGAGAGGAGTAATGAGAAGTGTGGTGCTATTACGTGTGAGGATGAGGTCAAGCTGTTTGCCAGCTTTGTGGTTTGCTGGTGTGGTGCACTGCTTGAGGTCAAATGTGGGAAGGAGAGCAAGAAAGTTAGCTGCATGTGGCTTGTCTAGATGAATGTTGAAATCACCAAGGACCAGAAGAGGAGTTCCATCATTTGGGATGGTGGATAGTAGCGTGTCAAATTCATCGATGAACCTCCCCAGTTGACCTGGAGGACAGTAAACAACAAGAAAGTGCATTTTGGCAGGGTCAGTGACTGTAACAGCATGACATTCAAAGGAACTGTATGAGCAAGAGGGAGAAAGACAGGTAAATTTCCACGTTTTGGAGAGAAGCAAACCTGTACCACCCCCTCGTCTGTTGGGGCGTGAGGTATGGGAGAAGTTGAAGTTGGAGGCCAGGGCAGCTGGTGTGGCAGTGTTCTCAGCATGGATCCAGGTTTCAGTCAGAGCCAGCACGCTGAGGTTGGAGTGGGTTGTAAATGCAGAAATGAAATCTGCCTTGTTGACAGCAGATTGGCAGTTCCAAGTCCAATTGAGAAGGAGATGGAACCTGCAGAGGTCGCATTCAGAGAGCATAGGTTGTCCGAGTTGCATAAGTTTTTGGGAGAATGCCACAGTCTGCACCTGTGGCAAATAACAGGGATAAACTGATGACACATGTTAGTGTGTGTAGACAGGTAAACAGCAAGAATAATAAAGGGAGAAAAAGTATACTTAGCAGCACGTGTGGTGTCTTGTCCTTGCTCAGTGGACTCGCGCAGGTAGACTCGCAGTTCTTTACACGACAAGGGCTGACGCTTCCTCCTCAGCGTTTCTTAATTAATAAATACTGATGTGTTTCAGCTGAGCACACCTCTTTAATTAGCAAAACAAAGAGTAGTCGCGTGAACGAGCGACTCCCGACTGAAACCGAAACTGAGTACCGGAATTTGCTTTAATCTAGCAACAAGTATACAGCTCGTAGCAACAAGGAAGCACAGTTACAGCTTCTATCTGACAATCGGTGTAAAACTAGTTCCAACTACAAAATCCAGAAAGAAACCCTTACCACTTAGGGTTCGCCAAAATATATATTTATATATATGAAAATGTAGCAGTTGTACGGTGCATGATACACAAATACACTAAACAAACACACTACTGCAGAGCTGGATATTTAAAGTCTCACAAAACTGTTGTTTCAGGCTGGATGAGACGTTTACAGTCAAGGTGGCTGACTTTGGCATGGCACGGGACATCTTAGATAAAGAGTATTACAGCATTCAAGACCACAAAAGAGCCAAACTACCTATCAAATGGATGGCCATTGAGAGTTTACAGACTCAAAAATTTACCACCAAATCTGATGTAGTAAGTAATTGCACTTTGTTTTTGTAAGTAATTGCGAGTAATGCACTTTTTAAAAACTTAATTAGTACATTTATTTATTTATTATATATATATATATATATATATATATATATATATATATATATATATATATATATATATATATATATATATATATATATATAATATTTTTTTTTTTTATTTATTTTTTTTATTTTTTTTTAAACATATGTTCAGTGTATAGTGATCATCTTATTATTCGTGAACAACATTATCTTATTTCATAAATCTGACACTTTGTTTCTCATGTGTTCTCTAGTGGTCATTTGGTGTGTTTATGTGGGAGATGCTGACCAGAGGAGCAAGTCCATATCCTGACGTTGACCCATATGATATGACGCCTTATCTGTTACAAGGACGGCGACTGCCACAGCCTCAGTACTGCCTCGACTCCCTGTAAGAGAATAGGGAACTATTATTATTAATAATAATTTAACTGTTGATACTGTTAATATGGGCTACTGTATTATCTTCTTGGCTCCAAATGTTTGCATGGACTGCCATTTATCAAAATTGATAGAAAACCTCTTCAGTTATTACATTAAATAACTGTCAGTTCAGGTTCAGGGCAGGATTAGAGGTCAGTTTGTGTTTCTTAAACCATCATAATGTCAGCACCCATTGCCATGTATCTCTGCATAATGTACTTTCATTATGTTAACAAAAACTGTTTTACTGGCTCTGTCTAAATTGCTATTTCTTGCATCCCTGCAGTTGGTTTATCCTGTTGAAGTGTTGGAGCCCCGAGCCTGATTGCAGGCCAAACTTCTCCATGCTGGTGAAAAATTTACAGGAGATTCACTCTATGTTGGAAGGAGAACACTATGTTAACCTGCAGTTGACTTACGTTAACCTGGAGCAAGGACGCCCATACCCCTCAATTGCTTGGGCATCTCCATCACTACCTGAGGGCCACAGCACTGAAACACTGGACCGGTTGGAGAATAGTGGAGAAACTTAACCTTCAGCCAACATCACTGGGGGGTTCATTTAAAGACACTTGTGGAATGTATGAATCAAAATGTCATTTGGACAGAGTTTGGGGCACTAAGGCAACCAGCAGTTTGGCAGTTTAGAGTATGGATTTACTATTCTGCCAAAAGTATTAAATACCCACATTAAAACATCCAACATTAATCCGTCAAGTTGGGTGAAATGCCACAGTCTCTTGAGTGGGCATGGCTAAGGTTCAGAAGACTTGTCACTCCAAATTCTATCTGATCATTAGACATTTATAGTGCCTTGCTCATAGACAATCACACCTGTGTGAAATGTGCCAAACGTTAGAAGCAAAGGATGAATTTCAGATGTAAAGGATTCAGGAAGTTAAAAAAAATCCACTGACCAAAAAAAGAAAATGAGAGAAACAATAGTTAACGGAGCTAATAATTTTATTTTTCTTTTGTAAGTTAGAATTAATTCTTTGTTGAATTTTCAAGATGTTGCCAGATTTTGATGTTAATGATTTTGATAATATTTAATTCGCTGCTGTGTAATTTTTTCTTTTTTTTTTAACCAGAAAATGTGTTTATTTGTAAATCAAGTGGGGTCACTGTGATTGCCTGGATGGATTTTGTTTCCACGTGGCTCACGCGAAGCGGTCCACATCTTTAATCCAACTTCACAAAGCCGATGTCTTTTGCGTATTTTCTGAAGCACTGGCGGCACAAGTCATTTTTGAACTGCTGTGTAATTTTTGACTGCAACTTCCAAACAACTTTTGGAACAAGATGAACTCCACCTTACAGTTTACAGTAACATCACATGCATGAGCCGTCACACTCTATGTGATGACTGTGAATCTGGTACCACATTTGATCTCAGGTTTGCTCTAGTCATTCTGGACTAGATGTTTACTGTATTCAGAACTCATATGTAATCTTGTTTTGCACTGAATAGTAGATCATTTGTTTTATATTGCTACTTTGCATTAGCATTGTGTTGTTACTTGTTTTGAGTTTGAACAAATGCCTTAGATGTCTCTTTTCATGCCTTTCATTATCACACATGACAAAAATGTTCAATGAGAGTCTATGTTTATTGAATGTAGAGCAATTACTGTATACTGAAATAGCCAGTGATTACATAATCCTGATGTTTACTCAAAGTATGATGAGACTACTGTTCTTTCCAAGTTAGACAATGTGTCTTTTACCTTCAATTTTTACCTGGGCCAGTTCTAATTATCTGATGATGTACGGAACAAATCGTTTAAACGTTGTTCCAAAGAATTAAATGAAAACATGAGCAAATTAAAATAAGCTTACAAAATTATGTATGGTTATTTGAGGTTATTCCTAACCTTGGATTACTTGAAAAAATGACAGTTGAGGCCAACGGTTTACATAAAGCTTAAGCTAAAAATATGCAATCAATTTTTCACAACTCCACAGATTTCATGTTTCCATACAATTCCTTTTGGCTAATCAATTAATCCATTTACTTTTTTCAAATCAGAGGCAATTTTTAAAAAGCTGATTTATTTCAGCTTAAATTCACTATATCACAATTCCAGTATGGCAAAAGTTTACATACATCAGGTTGACTTTCTCTATAAACAGTCAGGAAGATTCCAGAAATTGATATAATGACTTTTAGAGGCTTCTAATTGGCCAGTTCACATGATTAGGAGTTAATTGGGTTCATACCTGTGTCTGAAAAGGGCCTACCTTTAGAGCCATTGCAATTTTGCCCTTGATACTATGAGAAATTCAGCCAGGACCTCAGAAAAAGAATTCACAAATCACAGGAGTGATTTCCAAACAACTGAAGGTACCATGAGCAGCTGTGCAAACCTGTATGCAAATATAAAAATTTTGGGACCACATAGACACTGCATCATGCAGTAGGGAGGAACAAATGAACAACAACAAAACTGGTGACGGAATTAGAGGCATCTGGTATCAAAATATGTAAATCTACTATCAAAAGAGTCCTACATCGTCATGTCTTGAAAGACTGGCATACAAGCTTTTAATCTGAAGAACACCATCTCAACTATGAAGCATGTTTTAGGGGTGCTTTCCTCGAAAAGGGCCTGGTGCACTTCAGAAAAGAATTATCTAGAAATCCTGAAGCAAACCTTCAATATCAGCCAAAACATTTAAACAACTGGCCTTCCAGGAGGACAATGATTCTGAGCATACCTCCAAAGATGTAAATAAATGGCTTAAAGACAACAAAGTACTGGAGTGGCCATCACAAAGGCCGGACCTGAATCCCATATGAAAATTAGTGAAAGGAAAAAGTGTCTGAGTAACGAGGCCAACAAAACTTACAGTTACACCAGTTTTGTACTAATTGACTTAACACAGGAAATGTATGGTGACATGAAAAAAATTTCTTTAGCCGGGGTGTATTTAAACTTTTCACTGCAGCTCTAGGTATCTCAAAACCAAAAGCAACATTAGACAGTCCCCTCAAAAAGTATTGGAATGGAAAGGCCAATTCTTTTGTCCTTGCCATACACTGAAGACATTTGGGTTTGAGATCAAAAGATGAATATGAGAAAATAGATCAGAATTTCAGCTTTCATTTCCTAATATTTAAATCTAGATGTAAATAGATGTTAACCAACTTAGAACCTGACACCTTTGGTGAAAAAACATCCCTTTTGGGGTAAGCAAAAGTATTGGAACATATTGTAACCATCTTAAAATCAATAATTTTTATTATTTGGTTATATACACACATATCCCTTGCTTTCAATAACTACATAAATCCGGCAACCCACTGACATCACTAAACTGTTGCATCCTTCTTCTTTGATGCATTTCCAGGCTTGTACTGCAGCTTCTTTCAGTTTTGAGAGGTTTCTCCCTTCAGTCTCCTATTACATTATCACTCATGTTCTTATCTAGATGTAAATATCAGGAAATGAAAGCTGAAATTCTAGTCTATCATCTCATACTCATCTTATGAACTCAAACCCAAATGTCTTCAGTGTGTAGCAAAACAATAAAAATAAAATTGGCCTTGCATTACAATACTTTATGAGGGAACTGTATTTGGTAAGGTCTGTTCAGCCAAGGAAATATGGTTTTGCCAGTCAAAGTATAATATAAGCCCGTATTGCTGCTATGTCATCTGCTATGCTATGTGTGTCTTTTTTAAATACAGTTTTAGGTTTCCATACATTACAAATGCTCCCGAATCACTTCATAAAGATCTTCAGTATTATCTGATGAGTTTAGTGTGATATAGCAGGTAAAATTCAAAAATGTGTCTTTTACTGGGCAGGTAGATGCAATGTGATAGGATACACTGGGCCTAATTTGACAAATTCAAAATAGTTTCAATGGAAAGAAGAGATCTTTTGCATTATCTAATTTATATTTAAGGAATACAATAAACAGAAAACATTCTCTTTTTTTCCCCCAGAAACATTAAACTTTTTTTTTGTTTTGTTTCGAAACATGAAGTAATCTACATTGAGGAATTCTGTTTGTACTCAACTTTGTTCTAAGCACCAACAGAGGTCAGTATAGCCTAAACAATGTGAGTGTTAAGTGCGTTGTATTATCTCTATAATGTACATAGTACATCGAACAAGGTCTTAGAAGCATTGTAGTTTGGTCCTGCTAATATTTGTTAATGATTATTTTTTTTTTTAGATTTTCTTTGATCACAACTGGATTTATTTATATGTGATTTAAGGCTAAATATACTAAGTAATTATTTTCTACATTTTCTCTGATTTAATAGGGACAAGTCATACTTGACTTGACATAAAATAGCAGAAAGCACAGTGAGTTCTGAAGTATTAAAGAACTAGAGCGCTAGTGAGCTCTGTAGTTTGAAAGCACGGACCAGTGGAGTGGAGTGCAGTGTGTAGGATTAAAAAATAGTGGAAACCTCGAAAATCCAGTGCACATATACAATGTCATCAATTACTGTCCATGTTTTAATGATAATATTGTGTGGGCATAAAATTGTAGTATATCATATACTAACTATAGGAACATGCTTCTTCTTCTCCTTAATATTATTATTCCATTTTGAATTTTTGTCATAACTTGGACATCTGAATGGGGAAAGCTTTCTGCTGTAGACTATTTCCTACATTTACTGTCAACTAAGGCATTTGCCAGAAAATGTTTTGTAGTTGTACTCTGTATTCTGGTGAACTTTTGAGTATGTCTCAAAATGACTCAGGCGAAGATACTGCTGACAGCAGTTCTCCAGGGTAGGCTTTTGCTTAATTCATAGTTAATGGCTTTATTACATAAATAGCCTACTCTGCAAGATGCTGGTGAACTGCAGAACAGGAAATTTAGTTCATTTCATGTTTTATAACATTATGTGGTTATATGGGTAGTCAAGTCGAATTAATTTATAAAGAACATTTAAATACAACAGCAGTTTATGTAAAGAGCTGTACAAAAGATTAAAACATACATTACATTAAATAACATTATAACACAATGAATACAAATAAAGTTTTATGAAAAGATTTAAAAATAGCTAAAGTTGGAGCAGACCTCACGTGAAAAAGGAGACCAGCCGCATAAAAGGCTCGCTCACCCTTTGTCTTAGTACGACAATGGGGGACAGATA
Source organism: Ameiurus melas (assembly GCA_012411365.1). Classification (NCBI taxonomy): domain Eukaryota; kingdom Metazoa; phylum Chordata; class Actinopteri; order Siluriformes; family Ictaluridae; genus Ameiurus; species Ameiurus melas. The sequence continues at coordinate 11,549,424 of CM022767.1, forward strand.
AAATAAGTTGATCACGTGATCTCAATGCTCTAGTAGGAGAGTAAAACCTCTGGTATACTTCATTTTCTAACACTAGTGTATGCGCACAGCCGTACGAAGGTCAGTGAAGTACTGCGGATTTAGAACCAGAAAGAGCTTTGTATACATGAATTTGAATTTTAAAATCAATTCTAAACTTGATGGGAAGCCAGTGAAGAGATGCCAGAATAGGGGAAATATGATCTTGCAAAAGCTGCAGATGAGACAAGGCCACTTGAGGAAGGCCAACACACAAAGAATTACAGTTGTCCAACCGTGATGTAACAAGAGCATGTGATGTAACAAGAGTTTCTAGGTCTTATCTTGAAAGAAACTGTTTTAACTTTGCAGTAGATCTTAGATGAAAGAAGTCTCCCATAACAACAGCACCGATTTGTTTATCAATCAAGTTTGAGTAAAAAATTACTCCAAGATTTTTGACATATTTGATAACAGATAGTGGACCTAACTGGGCCTCAAGAGCAGATGAAGCAGTATTGGAGCCCAAAATAATGACTTCAGATTTGCTTTCATTTAACTGCAGACAATTGTTAACCATCCAACATTTAATGTCCTCAAGACATTTAAAAAGGGACCCAAAAGGACTGATGCCATTTGACCTAACTAGGAAATATAATTGGGTATCATCAGCATAGCAGTGATAGGAAAATCATATTTCTGAAAAATAGAACGCAGGGGAAGGATATAAAATGAAAACAATAGAGGACCCAATATGGAGCCCTGAGGAACACCACACGATAAGGGGGCAGATGAAGAAAGATAAATTCTCTATGTTTACTGTGAATGTCCAGCTTTCAGATAAGATAAACCACTGCAATGCCAGACCCTTGATTCCAACCACAGACTCTAAGCGATTTCAAAAAATACTACGAATACTCAATTGAATACTCAATAGTATCAAAGGCAGCACTAAGATCCAATAAGACCAACACAGCACAAGTGCCAGAGTCAAGTGACATTAAAATTGTCATGTAATGGATAACAGGAGAAGGATGCAAGTGCAGTAAGAGCTTTATTGAAGAGACCGGTAGACAAATCCAAAAAATAAAAAATATGGTCATAAAACAGTCAAAAGGTCAGGTGATCAGCAAACCAGGTAGACAGGGCAAAGGCAGAATATGAAAACCAAGAAACTGGGAACAAAATCAAAGAACTAGAAATGACAACACAGAACAAAGGCTTGGTAATGCAAAAAGAAACACACAATATTTCACATTGAACAGAGACACATGAGGGGTTTAAATACTTAACGTAATCAACGGTAAAACAAAAATAGCTGTGCATAATAACTATACACGAGGAAGACAACCAATGACAAAAAAAAGGGGCAAAGACAAGGCATAAATCAAAACAAAACACGTGTCACTGAAAACCTGGAAGTGTGTGCTATCGTGCTTCGGGCAGTTGAGCGAACTGCTCGCTCCGGCGCTCAGCGCGAGGGGAAATCTGTGACAGACGTGACAAAAATATAATTAGTAACATTTACCAGGGCAGATTTAGTGCTGTGTAAAGATATAAAACCTGACTGGAATTTGTCTAAAATATTTGAAAATTTCAGATGAGAATATCACTGTGCATAAATAACTTTTTCCAGCAGCTTCGAGCTAACAGGCCATATGGATATAGGCCTATAGTTGTTGTGTAAAGTTGTGTAAAGACCAAGATACGGTCTTTTAAGCAAAGGCTGCACAATTGCATTGTTTGAGGCTGGCTGGTACAACTCCGGTAGCTAAAGAGCTATTGATAATGGTTGTCACAACTGGACTGACAGTTTCAAGAATCTCTTTCAAAAGATGTGCAGGAAGAACGTCCATCATACAGCTTGAACACTTCCTCTGTGAGATTAAATCAAAAAGCTGGGCTGAGGAGACCGGTTGAGAGTTAGTTAAATACCTGAGTGGAGGTGTATCCTCTAGAGGATCAAATCTTGAAGGCATAATAGAAGAACTGGACACTTCAATGTCACTGATGAAAAAATTAAGAAATTCGTCACAGGACTAGATGGGTAGATGGGTCAGGTCTAGAGATCGACCAATAATCGGTTTTACCGATGTTTTTCCCTATATCTAAGCACTTTTCCATAATTGGATATCGGTTCTGAAATATCAGATCCACTGATAATTCCACCAGCCATTCTGAAAATTGAGCTTTATTTAACAGCCATTAAACAGCCATAAGCCATTAATGCACAAATAAGATGTGTTACATAAATGCTTCATATGTAGTTTAAGCAGCTTGGCACTAAGAAATAGAGACAAACTCACAGAGTCACGTAATCTGTTTACCTCATCAAAGCTTTTATTTTTTTTTAAGACAGTTTAGCAACAGTGCACTTTTTTTTGTACTTTTCAGATCCCTCTATTTATTGGTGTGTAAATAAGAGGGTTTTGTATTGTTTTGTATGCAATGAGGATGTGAAATTGGCAAAATTGTTATAAATAAAATGGTTTGTTCAGTTCAGTGGTGTTGTTATCATTGTGCCAAAAACATAGGTAAAACAATAAATAAATATCGGTTCTGCATATCGGTTATCAAGCACATAAACATGGAAATAACCGGTATTGGTTATTAAAAAACAATGTTGGTTGATCTCTAGTCAGGTCCAACAGCCCGAGAAGGATTTATCACAGAATCAATAGTATTAAACAATACTTTAGGCCTATCTGCATTCACAACCATTAATTTGGAGAAATAATTTGATTTTCACTGACCTCTGATAATTTATTAAACATGTCTTAAAAATATCATTAGAGACATCATAGGCAGCTTATCTTTCTTCCACTTAAGCTCCATTTTTCCTGCTCTGTTGTTTAAGAGCATGGGTACAATCATTAAGCCATGGCTGAAGAGTAATTGTCCTGGACTTGAATGGAGTGATAATGTCTAAGGTAAGAGAGCAAGTATTATTAAAAACTTCAACCAGTTTCACAGTATCCATATTGTTATTAAAAGCATCAATAAATTGATCCCTGATAATAATCTGTTTAGTTACAGCAAAACAAAATGGATTTAGCATAAAATGGCTGATTACATGCAGTCGAGATAGTACACAAATATGCACAGTTTGTCACGGTATGTCCAGCAGAGGGCGCTGTGGCTCGTCCTCGGATGGGTCACGTGGCATCGTTTTGTACACTCACTTCATTGAGCATTAGCATTATGGGTCACAGGTGTTTGTGTTTTGAGTTTGATTATGTTGGCTATTTAAACGCCTGAGTCACGGAGTACGTTGCTTGTTATTGTTTGTATTAGTGAGAGTATTGGTTATGTTTGTAGTGATCGTGCTGCCAAGAAAGACATTGCTCTATATCGCGTTTACTTTGAGTTCTGTCTTTATGTTCACTAAAGAGTTTTGATCTGCACCTGCATCTGCCTCAACTAAGATACGTGACACAATAACGAGCCTAAAAAAGGAAGCAGCAGATCATGGAGAACATGACGGACACAGAGCTGACTGTGTCCATCATGTTCTCTGGCGCGGATTGTTCACCAGCTTGCACAACAAAAGCGGCTGCAGCAAGCCGAACCTTAAGGTGCATCATCTGTGTCGTTCCGGGCACTCAACTGGCAGCTCAACGAGGAACTTGCTTGGGTCAAAAGCATGTTAGAGGACCAGAAGCTGCTCGCCAGGTTGGTTCCCGCGCCCACTACACCAGCACCACCACTGGAGAAGGAGGAGAGATGTACAGCGCCACGCACTCCAGCCGAAAGGGTCGTCCTGCTGCCCTGCACAGCCGAGGAAGCTGTTGCGCTGTCCAGCCCAGCTGAAAAGGTCGTCCTGCTGCCCTGCACAGCCGAGAAACCAGCCAGGTCTCAAGTCTCAAGCCCAAGCCATGTCCCAAGTCCAAGCCAAGTCCAAGTCCAGTCTCTAGTTCCGGACGTCCAAGTCAAGGCTCCAGTATCTGACGTCCTACTTCAGCCCACGTCCCAATCTACCAATACTGCGGAGGAAGCTGCCGCAGAGATTTTTTTTTTGGGGGGGGGCAAGGAGGACAGCAGAGCTCCAGCCTGAGGCCTACGGGGAGGTCTCAGCTGTGGAGATCCAGCCTGAGGTCTACAGGGAGGTCTCAGCTGAGGTCGTCGCTCCGCAGCCCTGCGTCGCCGAGGACGTCGCTCCGCAGCTCCCCAAATTTCAGTTCCGGTGGGGGTGTGGCCCCGCCCATCTGCTGGCCAACAGAAACTGCCTCGTTGTCAGTGACAGCGAGAGACATTTCGGACAGGGGCCCAGGACCCCCATTGGAGATTGGAGGGGGGTTCTGTCACGGTATGTCCAGCAGAGGGCGCTGTGGCTCATCCTTGGATGGGTCACGTGACACTGTTTTGTTCACTCACTTCTGTGATTGAGCATTAGCGTTATGGGTCACAGGTGTTTGTGTCTTGAGTTTGATTATGTTGGCTATTTAAACGCCTGAGTCACGGAGTACGTTGCTCGTTATTGTTTGTATTAGTGAGAGTATTGGCTATGTTTGTAGCAATCGTGCTGCCAAGAAAGACATTGCTCTAAACCGCGTTTACTTTGAGTTCTGTCTTTATGTTCAATAAAGAGTTTTGATCTGCACCTGCATCTGCCTCAACTACGATCCGTTACAGTTTTTGTTGTTGTTTTGATGCTTGGACTAATATTCAAATGCTACACAGTGGGGCAAATAAGTATTGGAAACGTAAATTTTTTCAGTAAATATATTTCCAATGAGGATATTCACATGAAATTTTCACCAGATTTTTGTATTAACTCAAGAAATCTGGAAATATAAAGAATCCACAACATTAAAGTCCATAAATAAAGTTATGTGTAATAAAATGGAAGGACACTGGAAAAAAGTATTGAACACAATAAGAAAAAGCCATTCTCCAAGACAAGGAAACAGCTGAAATCCATAAATAATTATACCCCCTATCTGTGCAAATTTATATCAGCTGGGTTAGTAAATTGATGATCTATAAAAAGGCTTTTCGTTACCAAGGTGTCACACAAGAAACATCTCATGATGGGTAAAAGCAAAAAGCTCTCCCAAGACCTTAACAACCATATCGTCGCAAAACATATTGATGGAATCGGATACAGACGTATTTCAAAACTTTTCAATCCTAGAGTAAGCACCACTGGGACCATTATCCGCATGTGGAAGCAACATCACTTCGTCATCAACCGGCCACGCACAGGAGCTCCTCACAAGATTTCTGACCAGGGAGTCAGAAGAATAGTCAGAAGGCTAGACCAAGAGCCAAGGACCACTCGGAAAGAGCTCCAGAAACACTTGGAGGCAGCAGGTGTCATTGTCACAGAGACAACAATCGGCAATGCACTCCACTGCTCACACTACATTTACATTTATTCACTTGGCAGACGCTTTTATCCAAAGCGACTTACAAATAACCAAAGCGATATATCAAGCAGAGAACAATACAAGTAGTGCTACTATACAAGATGCTTTAATTAAATACGAGAGGAAGCAAAGTGCACAGAGTAGAGGTGTAAGTGCGTTGTGTTTTTTTTCCTCTATGAGTTGGTTAGGTGGAAGAGGTGGGTCTTTAGCTGTTTTTTGAAGATAGTGAGAGATTCTGCAGTCCGGATTGAGATCGGAAGAGCATTCCACCACTGGGGAACGGTAAGCGTGAAGGTTCTGGAAAGGGACCTTACGCCACGCTGAGTGGGAAATACTAAACGTCGGTCGCTAGTCGATCGCAGACTGCGAGAGAGAACGTAGGCCTTCAGGAGAGAGTTGAGGTAGGAGGGTGCTGTTCCTGACAAGGTCTTTTAGGTGAGCATCAAGGCCTTGAACTTGATGCGGGCAGCTACAGGAAGCCAGTGGAGGGAGATGAAGAGGTAACCCCACAAGACTCTATTACTAAAGAAAAGGCATGTTGAAGCTCGTTTAAAGTTTCCTACAACACATTTGGACTAGACTATGAAATACTGGGAGAATGTAGTCTGGTCAGAAGAGAGCAAAAATGAACTATTTGGCTGTCATACTATACACCATGTTTGGAAAAGAATTGGCACTGCACTTTACCCTAAAAACACTATACCAACAGTGAAGTTTGGAGGTGGAAGCATCATGGTGTGGGGCGGTTTTTCATCACATGGTACTAGCAGACTTTAAATAATTGAAGGAACGATGAATGAAGCTCTTTACCGGGAGATTCTTGAGAGAAATATTCAGATTTAAAGTGACTTTGCTGTCCGTAAGAACTACATTATTATATCAAAACTGAAAAATGAAATGTATTACAAATACATTGTTTTCGCAATGTTAACCAAAACATTAGATTGGCTTCTTGTCACGTTAGAATTACAGCTAGAGAACATGACTGGGTAGCTAAGTCCTTCAGAGTTTGCATCTCTTTTTTACTGTTAGAAGACAGGTATACAATTTTCCCAGAATTTCTGGCATCCCATAACCAAAACAATAAGGATTGAGAATAAAACTCGCAATTTACATCTGTCCAAATGTGTTTAATAGCAATTTATATAAGAGCAACTGTTGAACAAGAAGAACATAAACTTAAATACGACATCTTTGACTTCCAGCATTCAACTCCCCTCTCATCCACAGCTGCTATATTTTACACATGAGGATTTATTAATTGATTGTTGTGACATCTGCATCTGTGCAGTTCGATGTCATTAATGCATCTGATTTATCTGTAGAAAAGGGAATAAAAAAAGAGTGGCAAAATGGTTGATTCATTTATTTTCTTTCTTTCTTTTTTTTTATTTTTATTTTTTTTAAAGTTAACGTTAGTGCAACTGTAACTTTTTGTGTCTCTAGTGTTTATGAGATTATTTTACACCTTATTCCCATACAGAGTGTATCATTGTCACCTTACTGCTCCAGGATGGCAGTTCAGATTTTTTTTTTTTTAGTTCAAACTGTTATAGACTTTTATTTTTTATTATGGCTCTATTTGCCAACCTTGGCAAACCTGACCAAGATAAACTGGTAAATGAGCGTGAATGGATGAATGAATGAAAATATAGGCAACAACAGCACAAATCTCTGGACCCAACCTGCCTTGTACCAACAATTCAGGCTGGTGGAGGTACAATCCTGTGGGGAATGTTTTCCTGGCACACATTGGGTCCCTTAATACTAATCAAGCATTATTTAAATGCCACAGCCTATCTCAGTACAGTTGGTGACCATCTGTATCTTTTTAAAGCCACAATTTATCCATCTTATATTAGCTACTTCCAGAATAATAATGCCACAAACCACAAGTGGTTTCATGAACATGACAATGAGCTCAGTGTACTTCGGTGACCTTCCCGGTCACCAGATCTAAATCCAATAGAGCATCTTTGGGATGTAGTAGAACAAGAGATTCATAGCATGAATATGCAGCCGACAAATCATGTCAACATGGACCAGAATCTTAAAGAAATGTTTCCAACACCTTGTGGAATTGAGGCTATTTATAAAAGAGGGCCCTACCCAGTATTAGTATGATGTTCTTTACAAAGTGGCTAGTGAGTGTATACTTTGTTAATGTTTTTGCTTGACATTTTGCCTGAAAAATATGTATAATGCAGAAGGCATATCATAGGAAACCCCTTTTGACTGTTAAACGATCCAATCTCTTTACTTGCAATTAAAGTGTGACTTTATTGGGCCGGACAAAGAGAAACTAATTAAATCTAAACTCCAGGGAAATGGCTACACAAGATAACGAATCTTAGTTCCAAGTACATTTAGTGCTCTAAGCACAGAGCTTGGCACTGCAGGTACCTGTCATCTATAGGATACTGTGTTACTCTTCGCTTTTGAAGCGTGTATGTGTGTGTGTGTGTGTGTGTGAGTGTCCGTGTGTGGGTGGGGTGTGTGTTTGAAAATAGAATATGAGTGCAAAACCACACGAGTACGTAATTGGTCTATCTATTCAAATACGACATGTCAGTTGTAAATCTGCATTCATTTACTTGCATGACATTTATATCCAAACTATTACAGTATACAAGCTTGAATGTTACAAACATAGAAGCATATTGCACGTTGGACACAGTTGACAAATTGTACATTGTAGATGTCTTCCCAGTAGTGAAGGTCTCTACACCCTACTTAGTTTATATTACATCCAGTGCAGTAATATATAAATGTGACATTATTGGCTGTATTAGTTAAATGATATGTGTTCAATTTGTCTTAACATGGCCTACATTTTGTACATATTCCAGTTAACAGTACAGACAGATATCTCTGACGTACAGTATGAGTGTTTATAGTAGAATGTAAAAAACCAATGGAATGTCATATAGTTTTAATTTGTTTCTATATGCACTTTGCACCAGACATAATGGCACATGCAGGTCTAGTGGCAACCTCTCTGTGAAAGAGCAGGCATGACTACAATGTAAATAGCTGGAAAAGCTCTAAAATGACGATTCCCATCAACCACTGCACTTAGTCACATGTCTAGTTCACCTGATGCACGTTTGTCTGAGTAGCACATGTGTATATCACATTCAGAAAGTCACGCTCAGAAGCTCACACTCTGCATTGCACGGGTTGTCTTGCATTGTTTTGGTTTATCCTTCTGTCTCACGTCATTCTAGTCCTGGTTGTTGTACCTCTTGTTTTATGTTTTGTTTGTAATTCATTAAAATGTTTGAACTTGGATTCTGTATTTGCATCCATCCTTACCTCTGTGACGTGACAGAACGCAAGACCGAGAACATCGTTCAGAGTCCCTGCTTGCTCAGCATCCCTGTTCAGCTGAAGGCATTGCTCAACCTCCCGATGCTTTTCTTCCCTGCTCTGCCTTGGACGTCACTATACCAGGCTCCACTCCACAAGGCAAAACGAGTCCTGTGTCATGTTGACACAAAAATACATTATAATATTATCAAGGATAGCAGTTGATCAGCTTATTCAAAGAGGTAATTAAATTAATTAAATTAATACAAGCTAATGAAATTAATACATTCATCAAAGGTATTTGATAGCAGTTCATAATATAAGAGGGTACATGATATAAGAGAATTTCCTTTCAGCACTCTTCGGGCATACAGGTTCAAGATGCTGACGCTGAAACGTATTGTGCCACTTATCTGTCCTTTCTTGTCTCCACAGACCAGCCCATACTCAGGTGCTCTGTCTCCGCCTGGACACTGTGTGTGTTACTTTTGGGTGTGCACGATGACCTTATTGATGCTGGTGTTCTATTCATTGCTAACAATTTTCATCACATGTCTAAGAATCTCCTCATCAGTGACTTGACTATTCAAAAATACAGGTTTCAAATGCTGATGAATAGCTTCCTGTTTTGGACCAAGACCTTGGTAAACAGAGTGGAGGAATACTTATTGTATTGTTCTGGGGTCCAACTTTTCCCCTCTCTACCCTGCTTTGACTGAAACATAATTTTTTGCTTTAGTCCAATCATTCAGGTTGGGTTGTAGTTGGGACAGGCACAGTCAACGATCAGATAGATCACAATAGAAATATGGAGTGGACTAACAACACAAACACAAGCGAGTGAGCATTGGCAAGACGAAGCTGGTAGCACTGACTTCCTTCACCATTAAATACTGTTGCCCATTGATGACATCATCTCTGGGGCAGAAGCAGCACACAAAGCTGATGGAACAGCATCCAAGGCAGGGCAGAAAGGCCAGGACTGCACAGATATAACATACAAAACATATCTGTGAAAACATATCACAAGGACGGACGTGAATGCAGAATCCAAGTTCAAACATTTTAATGAAGTACAAATAAAATGTCAGGGTTAAGCATTTAACCCTGTTCCCTGAGAAAGGAACGAGATGTTGCATTTAGCATAACAGTATGGGAAGCGCCTTGTGACTGGTATCTGAAGCTTGTGTAAAATCATGCCTCTACTTATAGGCCTGCCATGATCAGGTGACGTGGCAATTAAGTGCGTCGCATGATATATATATGGCACCTGTGAACCATGCCGCCAGCCTCTATAATCTAAAGTGAAGACACAATTCACAGACCTACCCAGGTATAACAGAGCAATGCAACATCTCGTTCCCTTTGAAAGGTAACGTCGGGGTTATGCATGTAACCCTGTTCCCTGAGAAGGTCGACGTTGCATTTAACATAACAGTATGGGAACGGGAATACCCACTCCGTCATACCGAGGGTACGGCCTGTTCAGAAATAGCCAAGCCTAAGGGTCACTGCAAGACACTCGAGCCCAGGGTGTAATGAATATCCAGGCTGTAATAACGAATGAATGTGTGTGGCATAGACCATCCAGCAGCAGCACACACATCCTGCAAGGATACCTTTTGGGATAAAGCCTTTGAGGAGGTGACCGCCCTAGTGGAATGAGCTCTTATGCCCAGAGGCATGGTGAGACTGTGCGTGTCGTAAGCCATAGAGATTGCTTCCACTATCCTATTCGAAATGCACTGCTTTGACACAGCATCACCTGTTGCCGCCAAAGCAGACCAGCAGCTGCTCCGACTTACACCACTGGCCAGAGCAGTGGACATAAGTACAGAGAGCCCTTACTGGACACAGCAGGTGCATCCTCTCTTGTTCCGGTGTGAGCAATGGAGGAGGGCAGAAAGCCTGCAACACCACAGGGTGGGCAGCCGATAATGTAGGTACAATAGGAATATAATCCGGCCTAGGATACAGGAAGGCTTTGGCTAATCCAGGGGCATGTCAAGGCAGGAAGGGGCAACAGAGAGAGCTTGTAGATCTCCCACTCGCTTGAGAGATGTCAGGGCCAATAGAAGAGCTACCTTTAAAGTCAGAAGCTTCTCAGAGACTGACTCTTAAGGGCTCAAATGGGGCCCATGACAGACCTTCCAAGACTACAGAAAAGTCCCAGGAAGGTATGTGTGGCCTGCAGATGGGCCTCAGCCATCTGACACCATACATGAACCTCGAAGTTAGAGGATGTTGCCCCACAGAGGCTCCATCAACAGGCTGGACGAAACGGTGGCCACATAAACCCTGATTATAGAAGGAGCCAACCCTGCTGAGAAATGTTTTTGTAAGAACTTCTGGACTGTAGCTATTGCTCAGTTCACTGGGTCTACCTGATGTTCCTCACACCACAAGACAAAAAGCAGCCATTTGAGTGCATACAATTTCCTCGTGGGTTGTGTTTTAGCGGTTAACATGGTCTCTACAACCTCAGTTGTGTGACCAGAATCTATGAACTGGTGCCCCTCAGGGGCCAGACCCACAGTTTCTATAGTTCTGGCCGAGGGTGATAAATCAGCACTCCGGCTTGAGACAGTAGATCCCTGTCGATGGGAATCTCCTAAGAAGTGCCGTCAAGCATGGAAATTATCTCAGAGAACCATATTCGAGCTGGCAAATAAGGTGCTATTAGCAGCTGACGTAGACAGTCTTGGCGAACTCTTGCTAGAACTTGTGGGAGCAGAGCGATCAGGGGGAAAGCATATAGATGTGACCTCGGCCACGTATGCACCATGGTGTCCAGCCCCAATGGTGCGGGAGGAGTGAGGGTGAACCACAGTGGGCAGTGTGTTGTCTCCTCGGTGGCAAACACATCCTCTTCCGCTTGGCCGAACCTCTGCCATATGGACTCCACCACTTGTGGAAGGAGCCTCCAACCCCCAGGCCTCAGCCTCAACTTTCCCTCTGCCCAGAGAAGGATTTTTTGCACCTGCCTGGACAGGGGGCGTGAACGTAACCCTCTGTGGTGGTTGATATATGAGACCACCACTGTGTTGTCTGACACAACTATCACATGGTGACCTCTCAACTGAGGAAGAAAGAATTTCAGTGCTAGGAATACAGCCCGCATCTCTAGATGATTTATATGCAACTCCAGATGAGGGCCGCTCCAAAGACCGTGAGCTGGATAGCCATTTAAAACTGCACCCCAGCCTGTGAGGGACGAGTCTGTCATTACCATCTTGCGGTAAGGAGATGCAACTAGAGTGTGACCCGAGGCTAAAAACAGCAGGCACCGTCAAATACTCAGAGTACATAGGCATTGCTGCATGACACTCTCAGGGGTTTCATCCTTGGATTGACTTTGCAGCCACCACTGCATTTGTCTCATGTGCAATAGGCCCCAAAAGTATGACCATGCACTTTGTGAAGGTGCGAGGAGATAAAGCTAACCCAAAGGGAAGAACCCGAAATTGGTATGTGTTGTCTCCAAATGCAAACCTCAGGAACTTTCTGTGACTGGGCGATATTCCTATGTGGTAATATGCATGTTTCAGATCTATCGTCACAAACCAGTCCTCGGACTGAATCTGTGGCCCGATAAGTTTGAGCGTAAGCATCTTGAACCTGTATGTCCGAAGTGTACGGTCCAATTGTAAAATTGGCCACATACTACCATCTTTTTTGTGGACCAGGAAATAATGGCTGTAAAAACCTCCCTCCTTTAGGGAACGGGGTACAAGTTCTATGGCCCCTTTGTCCAAAAGCAACTTACTTCCTGCGTTAACATTTCGCTCTGCTCTGTGCTGACAACCGTGATGAGCACACCTCTGAACCGAGGGGCCGAGCTCGAAACTGGACCCGGTAACCCTGTTCTATGGTAGACAGAACCCATAGAGACACATTTGGCAGTAGTTTCCACGCTGCCAAATGGTCTTTCAGTGATGTTAGCTTTTCCACATTTTGTTGGTGGGAAAGCATCAGATTTCCATCTCCCTGTGACAGCTTGCTGACCAGAGAAGGCTGAAAACATGGGATGGCCTTGTCCAGGGCAGGCCCTACAGTAGCACTGGGGGCTAACTGACGTAACAACCTCATGTCCCCTGATACGTTCCTCTGTGGCCCATCAGGACCTTTCCTTCCTAGCGTACTTTGCTTTTATGATCATTCTTAGATCAGGCCTCTTAGCAGGCTGTGGCTGTGTCCACCCGGTCCCCCTGGCTTTCTGCAGGGGGAGGCGGGCCGCCACACTCGCCTTCTGTGCCTCTCTCGCACTAGCGCTGGCCCGGGCTCCACTCATGGGGGCCTGGGCGAACTCGACAGAACAGGAAAGGAACTGGCTGAACGCCGCTGTTTACTGTTTTGCCTCGCGAAACCTGTCGGCCGGAAGGTTTAACAGGCGCGTTCAGCAAGGAGACCTTATCTTTGTCCCCTATCCATGAGAGGTTGAGCCATAGGTGCCTGTCTGCCACAACCAGGCTACCCATCGAATGGCGATATGACGGGCCGTTTTTTTTTTTTTCCTTTGTTTATTTATTCATTTTCATATGATTCATTTACATGTGATTCATTTACATATGATTCGTTTTCATGTGATTCATATTCATGCATGTGATTCATTTACCTTTTCTACCCTCCCTTCCCTTTCCCAAATATTTCATTGAGAAAAAAAAAAATTAAAACAAATATAACAAATATAATGTTCTTACCTTTTAAAGACTTATAACTAATAATATTACACAGTGTAGCATATAAAAAAATAAATAAATAAAATAATAATAATAATAATAATAATAACTAATAAAATAAAATAAAATAAACTCTAACCCAGTCAGAGCATCAAAACAGAGAAGCACATTAATACAGAAGTGAATTTAAGAGGAGGGAGTCCACAAATTGTAGACGAAGTAATGTACCGACAATATCTTAAATAAGAATTCAAATTCTGTAGAGCTGGAAGGCAAAAAAGAATAAAGAATAAAATCAAAAATAAAATAAATAAATAAATAACACTACACTGTGTAGGTGATGCAGTTCACCACGGTATTAAGAGTCTCCTGCTTCCTCCACTGAAATAAAGTCCTTCTGGACACCATTCTATGTAATGCGGGCCGTTTGTTTGGTCGCCCGGAGAGGTAAATCTGTAGCGCGGCGCAGCTCTGCCACTGCCTCGGGCCCAATTCCCTCCCCAGTATCGAGCTCCCTCAGCAGGTCTGCTTGGTAGGCCTGCAACACTGCCATTGTATGCAGTGACCCACAAGCAAGACCTGCTGCCGCATAGGCTTTACCTACCAACACCGAGGTGGCCTTACATGGCTTAGAAAGTAAAGTTGGCCTCCCTAAATTACCTGCCATTGATGGAGAGAGGTGGCTCACAAGTTCCTCCTCCACCTTTGGCATCGCTACATAGTCGTGCTGCTCACTCCCCATGATGGCTGAGTAATCAGATGTCGCGGGGTTATAAACACGGCTAGTGTATGGTGTTCTCCAGAAGCGTGATATCTCATACTTCTGGAAAAAAGGGGAGTTTTCTGCGGTGTGAGGGAGCTTTATATTTATTTTCACTGGAGAGGAAGTGCTCATCCAGCCTGCTGCAAGCCACTTCCTCTTCCCCGGGCCAGTCTATGTTCAACTTTTCAACTGCCCTAGTGATCACCTCAAGCAGCTTTTTATACGCTTGAGAACTGCTGTCGGTTTTTGGTGCAATGGTACCCTCTACCGACTCCTCAGAGTCAGTGAGGCTGTTTTGGCTTTCCATAGGGGAAGGAGGAGTCGCGACGCGAGCTCCAAAGTCAGGTGGAGAGCCAGACCTGGAAGACAGAGCAAGAGATAGAGCAGCGATTGTTTCCGGTTCCTCTTCCAAATCCATACGTGAACCCCATGACGCAGATCTGCGAGGCTCTGAAACCCAATTCCCTTCGGATGAGAAGAGAGCGAGCCGAGAGTGTAGTTGCCTAATCATGAAATGTTCACAATGCTGATAGTCAGACCCCTTGAGGGCTGCTGTAGCATGCCCTACACCCAAACACTTCACACAGCATGTCTGTCTCCTCCCGTGATGAAATGGGAGCAAAGCGTGACACACTTTCTGAAATCTTTCTCGCTCATTATTTCCCTCTCTTTTCTTTTCTTTTTTCTAAAAAATAGATAGAAGTTTAAAGATTTTGAGAAAATATAGCGTATAAATGAGGCTTTTTTTGTCACACAAACAACAGACATGCAGTCTCACTGAAGATAATAAGGCTGGCGGCGTGGTTCACAGGTGCCATATTTATATCAAGCTTCAGATACCAGTCACACACGCAAGGGTACTCCCATATTGCTATGCTAAATGCAACGTCAAAGTTCCCTTTGAAAGGGAACAAACATTTCTGCCCGCCACATACAAAAAGACAGTCATCACCCATTTACATGATGAAATGAATCATGTTGGCATGAAAAGGTTCTTATGCCTGGCAAAAGATTGCATCTATTGACCTTTCATGAAAAGAGAGATAGAGGAGTTTGTTACATGAATATTCCACTGCATAAAGCAGAAGAGACTAGCCTAGCAAGACAGTGCCCCCCAAGTGTCACCTCCAGTGCACCCCTGGGGCTTGTGTGTATTGATTTTCTCCACCTTGAACCCAGTTTAGTGGGTTTTGAATATATCTTGGTAGTAGTTGACCACTTCACTAGGCTCACCCAGGCCTACCCCACCGAAAACAAAGCTGGAAAGACAGCCACAGATCTTTAACAATTCCATCGCCAGTTTCAGATAAGTTGTGCTAAGTTATACCACAATCAGGGAAGACAATTTAAAAAGTCCTTTTCTGAAAGAAAAGACAGCTGTCTGGGACAAGTCATTCAAGGACAAACCCATATTATCCTTAAAGCAGTCCAGAATATGTTGGTGGAAGAGCCTAAAACTCCACAGGGTGATTCTGAGAAATCGGAGGAGAAAATGTCAAAAACCTACAAGGTAGCAAGCAACAATAGTCAGCACTGAAGTGCAAAGGGAAAGCATTATTATGACAGAAGGAACAGGGGCATTATCCTCCAGCCTGGTGGCAGGGTCCTAGTCCATAATCTCAGGGAAAGGGGCAGTTAAAGCAAACTGAAATCCCTACTGGTAAAAGAGCACCTATGCTCAAGAGCTGATAGGTGACAACCTGATCTATAAAATAATTCTGGGTGACTAGGAGAGCACACACTCCATACTCTCCATTGGAACCTTTTTGGTTCAAGTAAATAACTTACTAGTAGAACTCTATCTGTAACTCATTAGGCTGAACTGACCCCCCCCCCCCACCACCCCAGCCAAAAAAAAAGAAGGAATGCATTTGAAGACCACGAAAGACAACTAAAGTAGATTATCACAGAATTATTTCCTTGTTGAATAAAAATCACTTCACAACATCTAGCCAAGTCAAGAACACTCTGGATTATTGTCAATGTCTATAATCAAGAAATGAATTCTTGGATGTAAATACAGAGGGTTTACCTGAAGATGCAAGCCACTGCTAACACTCAAGGACAGAAAGGCTAGATGAGACTTTGCTAAAGCCTACCCAGTTTTGGAACGAAATTTGTTGGTCAGATGAAACCAAGATTAACTTGTACCAGAATGATGGGAAGAGAAGAGTATGGAGAAGGAAAGGATGGGCCAAACATGCCATCGTCTGTCAAACATGGTGGAGGAAATGTTATACCATGGGCATGTATGTCTGCCAATGGAACTGGGTCACTAGTATTTATTGATGATATGACTGATAAAAGTAGCAGGAGAGATTCTGAAGTCAATAGAACTATACTTTCTGTACAGGTTTAGTCAAATGCTGTAAAACTGATAGTATAGTGCTTCACAGTACAGATGTCATTTAAACATGGACATTTTTATTTGGAATTAATAAGTCCAAAGTACAATTCAGCAGTCATTTTATGGTTAATGACTGCTTTGACACCTGCTACACCTTTTCTATATAAATGACGTTTTTCAAAGTGATTGCTGCACTTGTTTTTCCAGTTCGTTAGTTAGACTAGGCTGTTGGGTTCTTAGGTCACTATTAGGTCACTTTATTAAGACTCTGAATTGTTTTTCTAATAATTGACTTTGTATTACCCACTGTATCTATTTGCCTCTGTTTTTTTGGTTTAAACTTGGACAGTTTTACAGCTTCTGATCACAGGAATGCGATTCAGTTTTCAGCTGCTTCAGATTTTGTTAACCTCTAAGCTCTGCACATGGATCCACTTAACTTCACTGCATCCTCATGCGTACACTTGAGATACCTCCACCTTTTCTTTTCAGATTCCATTCGTTTAGCCTTGAGCTGGTATGCAACTAGCGAATAGCACCTGGGTGAAACTTTAGATTTTTTATTTATTTATTTATTTTACCTCCTCCACATCTTTTCAGTATTATCACACAATGATGATTATTAAAAAAAAAAAATCTCTCAGAGGTCACAAGGAATCAAGGTTGGTATTGACATATTCTCAGGAGTTGAATGCGTCTGTAAATGTGAGTTAATTGAAAAATGCTTGCTGCACTATGAAAAGGAGCTTTTGAAAGTTTCAAGGCTGTGCAAGCCAATGTGGGCACTCTGGAGTATAAAGAATATATACAGTGAAGAAAACAGTTCTAAACCAGAGCTTATCTTAGCCTGCCTACCAAATGCTTCATATATTTTTCTATATATTACTAAGGAAACCTTAGCATGCAACAATTTCATGTACAGTATTTTGATTCTTTTGTGCCACCTGCGATGCAGTGTCCTCTAACAGAACTTATTTATCTGATCAAAAAATGTAGGCCTAAATGTCTGAGAGCTGTATTATTAGAAAATGCTTAGCTCTAATCTGAATTGAATCTTAATGGCAACTAACTTTAATTTTCTCAAATAACTCTCCTGGCTTGATTGCATTAAGATGCATATGTTTCTGTCTTATCCCTCAGTTCCTATCTATTCTGGCTCACATACTCCTTTTAGTGACTAAAAGACAAGAAAGCACACTATTCATATTCTGATCTATGGGGAACAATTAAGTAATGCAATTTTGGCAGACAGAGAACAAAAAAAAGACACATAACAAAAGACCAGTGTCAACTATTATCACCAGTAATGCCATTATAAAGGCATGAATGAACATATAACGTTTTCTAAACAGATATGACTAGGAGGTGCATTATTCATTTATATTTTAAAGCTTGCCAGAAACGTTCACAGGGCATCTGGTTGAGATGAGAGTTTGATATGTATTGGGACTGAAAAGACAAAAAAAGGTTGAGCAAACTGGAGCTTTTTTACTTTCATTGCAGGTTTGAGCGAGTAAGTCAGATATGAAGCTCACAATATTGACTGCACTGAAAAGGTTAATTCACTACCTTTGGAAAGAATAATTGCTATTTCAAGACCTGATGTATGCTAAACAGTGTGCTGCTAAAAAGGAAAAACAGCCTACACTGGGTGCTTTCTAACATTAATTCAGTATTTGCTTTTTAAATCATGTCTTTGTATAGTCTCTCTACAAAGGGCTAGAAATGAGCACAAGGAACTGAAACTGCTTCTTTCTGGTGCTCCTGTTGCTAGTACTTTTATTGCAGGTAATAAAGACCACCAGTAATGAGTGAAAGAGAGAGATGCCCTGGGGCTTATTCCCAGTGATACTGTAAAATAAAGTGTCAGAGGTGCTCAGCTGGAGCATTACACAGAAACACACTAGTAAATGTCACTGGCAAACCAGTAAACATATCACGTAGACAATACTCTAATGACCATAGACGACAACCATCAGGATCTCAAAAATACAAAATGAAGCACTGGGCTTAACAAGAATGACACCATATATCCATTGTTAAAGTAAGTCTGGTGACTGCCTATAGAGACAAAAACAGAGGACCAAGTTCTGGGGTACAAGTTTGGTGCCTATTACCCTTCCCTATGAGTGTATCAATCAATATAACTACATTCAATGACTATTATCTTGAAACAAATATTTCAAGAAATAATTTGCATGCACTTTCCTTTTCTACTTTGGGCAATAATCTTGAATAAGATTGAATAAGCAATAAACAGAAATCTGTGCTCTTGGGTCTTGAGACTGTATTTATTCATAACATTGCATTCATTCTAACACTTTCTCTTCAATCTAAGGGAAAAGTCACAAGCCACATTTTTCTGTGCTAACCTATGAATCAAAAGGTATCAAATACAATTTAATCTGTTTGGCTGAATTACCTCAAACCTAACCAACAAAACAATAGAGATACTGTATATAATTCTCTGTATTGTCAAACTTAGGACTTGACTTGGAACTTGCTACAAGAAAGATGGAAAATATAAATAAAATAAACCTCACCTGAGACACAAAAGTTCTTTTTGAGGAGAAGCTCAAGTAAAAAAAAGTGGTTGCATGGAGGGAAGAATATGTTTGATTCATAAAGTGAGAAGAAATGTGGGTGTAGAAAAATGTTTGGATGTTGCTGTCAACAATGGAGATGTAATACAATTGATGGTTGGATGGAGGTGCATGTTAATCTCTAGAAGTGACAGTTCTCTTATTCATGATTTTTTTTTGTCAATCACAAGAGACTTTTGCTAAATGAAGTTCTTATTAGGGGACACACTGGCACAACACAGAAGAGTATTATGCTTCCATAGACAGAGCATGCTACTCAATGTGTCTTTTGTTGTGAGACCTCCCCTGCATGTGAGTAGTCTAAATATAAGATGGTTGCTTGTCAATGCAAAAGTGACAGTTTGATTACCAGGTCTGATTTTTTTTTGTTGTTGTTTTTGTGTGTGAAAACAATGGTACAAACATGTTTGAGGCAAAAATCAAATCTGCCAACTCCTTCTACAGGCAAAATGGGTTCAATACTCAAAATATGCACAAACCAGCTTATTTGTGTATATTCCCTATATACAGCATGGCTACTGTTGCAAAATGTACAGTAATATTTAAAAGAAACATCTTGCATTATACTTTAATGAGGCCATATAAAAAAATACTGACTACAAAAGTAGGCCATGGTAAAACTATCCTGGCAACATTGCAACTTAATGAAATCTGTTCAGTTCAAAGCCCTCTAAAAATTAACAGTACAGAGTGTGCTAGGAAGATTAAGTAAAATCTGCAATAACTGCATGTTTCGTGGTTGTGCTTTAAAAAAATATATTTTGCTGTTTGAAGTATACCACCAGCCTTAACAAGCTGAGAGTCATGCCATAGGCGTTCACATTTATTGGTTACAGAAGCAGAGGACTGGTTCCTTATCATGAAGTTTTTGCATACTCTCACCCAAGAGTCATAAACATTGGAGATGTGAGATGACGTTTGTCAAATAATGGAGTCCCCTTTACACAAAGGCATTGCTCCTGTCACTCAGTGTGTGCCCCAAGGCTCCGTTCTTGGTCCCCTCCGTTTTATGATATCCATGTTGGACAAATGAACTGTTGTCATGGTCTCAGCTTTCAATGTTATACTGATGACATTCAGTTATATGAAAGATGTTATACAAGTTATAAGTATATAAATATACATTTTTCTCCTCCTCTTTCAGCTGCTCCCATTGAGCATCACCACAGTGGATTAACCGTTTGCATACTTTGATTCTGGCACAAGTTTTACACCAGATGCCCTTCTTGACGCAACCCTCCCCATTATCTGGGGAGATTTTGGAGATTTTGTAGCATGGCAGAGGTGACTTGTGCTCATTCAGCCATAAGAGCATTAATGAGGTCAGTGTAAGGTGCAGTCAGCAAATTCTCATTCATCATCCAGCTCATCTCTATGTGCTGTTTGAGTCACAAAGCTCTCTGTAACTCTAGATGAGTTTTTGTATAGTCTTCCAGTACCAAATATGAGCCATGGTGATTTCTTTAGCCCAGCTTGAATCAGACAAAAGACTGCCTGAATGTAGCATACACTTTGCTGTGTATAAACCAGGACCACTGGCGCAACAGGGGTGAGCTGGCATTTGACCTGGAACTTTTCAAACTATTGGGGTGGTGACCAAGTACTTCAGACAATAACAGGCAGGCCTGACTCAGTTGAAAAATCAATCAAAACTTCCACTTCAGCTGGGGGGTGGGCCGACCTTCGAAATTCTTCCAAGAGCACAGCAACTACTAATCCAGTATGTCACAAAAGACCCAAGGACAACATCAAATGACTTACAGGCCTCTCTTGCATCAATGAAGGTCAATGTTCATGACTTCATTATCAGAAGAACACTGGACAAAAATTGCATCCATTGAAGAATGGCGAGGCAAAAACCACTGCTAACCCAGAAGAACATTAAGGCCAATCTGAATTTTGTCAAAACACAACTTGATGATCCTCAAACATTTTGGGAGAATGTTCTGTGGATCGATGAATCGAAAGTGGAACTATTTGGAAGACAGGGGTCCAATTACATCTGACATAAATCAAATAGTGAATTAGACAAAAAGAACATCATACCTATGGTCAAGCATGGTGTTGGAAATGTGATGTGTGAGGATGCTTTGCTGCTTCAGGACCTGGGAAATGGAATAATTGAGGGAAACATGAATTCTGCTCTCTACCAGAAAATCCTAAAGGAGAATGTCCGCTCATCAGTCCATAAGTTGAAACTCAATCACAACTGGATTATTCAGCAAAGACAATGACCCAAAGCATAGGTCGTAGTCCTACAAGTGAAAGACTGATTTCCAGTTATCAGAAGCATTTGTTTGCAGTTATTGCTTCTAATTGTGGCACAACCAGATTTTAAGTTTAAGGGGACAATTCCCAGTTTTTCACATGGGTAATAAGTGTTGTATACCTTTTTTTTGTCTTTGTTTATTTATTCATTTACATATGATTCATTTTCATGTGATTCATATTCATGCATGTGATTCATTTACATGTAATACATTTTCATGTGATTTTCATTTCTTTTCTCCCTCCCTTCCCTTTCCCAAATATTTCATTGAGAAGAAAAAAAGAAAAAAAAAGAAAAAAGAAACAAATAAAAATACCCCCGCCCTCCCCCGCGGCTCATCCTGGCTACTCAATAGCTGTCGCTGGTTATATAAAAATGATAAAACCCAAGAACAGGCACCATTTAAATAAAGTAAACCATAGGAATATAAATAGCCAATTGGAGCTGAAGAGGTACACACACCCAAAATCTCCATAAAACAAGGGAGACAGCAGTATTTCACCCCTAGGGTTGCTGTAAGAGTAAGCTGAACAAAATTACCTAAACTAAAAATAAATCCCAATTAGAGAAAAGTCCCCGACTGACTTCAAATCTAATAAATAGTCTGCGCACTTTAACAAATATAATGTCCATACCTTTTAAAGACACAGTGTAGCACATAAAATAAATAAATAAATAATTAATTAAATAAATAAATAAATAAATACATAAATAAGAAGAAGAAGAGATAGAAGAAGAGAAGAAATAACTAATAAAATAAAATAAACTCTAACCCAGTCTGTCATGGTTCTCCCGGAGTAACAGCGCGAGCTGAGCGCTGGCACACACGCGCGGACTGTTTCCGGGGTGAAGTCATGTTTTCGCCCCCTCACGTCATGTGTGACATATGCGGAAGTGCCCGCAGCTGGAAGCTATTGCGGGCTAATGACTGTGTGGATATATACCGTGAGCCGTGCTTCACACAACGCGGTTGAATGCGTTGCGTTGAATACATGCGTTGAATATATGTATGTATGCCATATATACCGTGAGCCGTGCTTCACACAACGCGGTTGAATGCGTTGCGTTGAGTACATGCGTTGAATATATGTATGTATGGCATGTATAGCGTGAGTGTGACTTTAGAGAGTAATTGTTTCATGTCCTGTTTAGCCTTAACCTTAGCACTAGCTATAGCCATAGCCATAGTCATTGTTAGCCTAGCTTAGTTTATTGAGTGTATTTTGTTTCTTGTTTCCATTTTGGTTTTGCGTTCTCACACTGTAAATAAACATCACCGTTCGTACTGCATTTGCATCCTGCCTACATGTCTGCCGTCACGCCATGTGACAGATTCAACCGCCGCAACCATGGATGCAGCAAAAAAAACGGAGAGGACGCCGAACCCGGGAATCCACGCCAAGTATCCCCGCCATCGGCTCCATGCATTTCGCCCAGAAGACTCCGGAATACCTGCCTGCGCTGTATGATAGCCAGCATTATCCGGACTACTTTGTCAGGGAATGTCAGCAATATTTTGCCAGTCTATGCGACCCAAAACCATCCGAAGGTCAGTTCATACTGTTCATCATGTCTCGCTTTGTGGGTTTCGCTCGCACATTGACAGAACAAGTATTGGCTGAAATGCCCAAAGTGCTGGACTATATTTGGCAGTTCTTGTAATTATTTCTTGCGGACTTCGGAGAACCAGGGCAACAATATAGTGTGTATAAAGTGCTGCGGGAAGGTAACTGGAGGACTAGTACTGAATCCCTGCTCCATGAGTACTATGAGCAGGTGGAACTGAGAAGGGAGATGGGCAGCAAAGACTCCAGTCACAGCCCCGTAAGTCACCTGTCCTAGTCAATTCACCTATCCTAGTCAAGTCGCCTGTCTCAGTCAAGTCCCCGGTCCAAGCCAAGTCTCTTGACCAAGCTAAATCTCCAGTCCTAGCCATGTCTCAGACCCATGTCCATGCCCCGTCCCAGGTCCATGTCCCTGCCATGTAATAGGTCCACGTCCCTGCCACGTCCCAGTTCCATGTCCCTGCCACGTATCAGTTCCATGTCCCTGCCACGTCCCCAGTCAAGGTACCTGCCACGTCCCCGGTCCAGATACCTGCCACGTCCCCGGTCCAGGTCCCTGTCCAAGTTAAGTCTCCCGGCCCTGTCCGAGACATATCTCAAGTCCATGTCCAAGCCAAGTCAGAGTTTCAAGTCCAAGCTCCAGTCAACGTTCACGTCCCTGCGGCCCAAGCGCCAGCCCAAGCTCACGTCCAGGACTCAGCCAAAGCCAAGTCCCAAGGTTCAATCCAAGCCAAGCCTTCAGTTCCGGACCTCCAAGTTCAGTCTCAAGTCTCCGATTGCAACGCCCAAGTCAAGTCACAAGTCTATGAAGTCAAGGCCCAAGTCACATCAAAGGTATGTGACGCCCAAGTTCCTACCACGTTTTGAGTTCCAGATATTCCTACCCAAGCCATTCCTCAAGCTCCAGGCACAGTCACTCAGAGTAGCTATGTCAAAGCTACTCAAGAGTGCTCATCTGTGGAGGCGCAACTACAAGCAACACAGGTTTTGCTGCAAGAGGAGACACCCCAGAAACGGGTTTGTCAACAAGAGGACGAATGTAATCGACTAAGGGAGCTTCTGGAGGACAAAAAGGAAAGAAGAAAGAGTGCAGAGAACCAGCTTCACCCCGTTCAGACACAAATGTCAGAGTTGGAGAAGAAATTGGAACAAGTGCATGAAATGGGGGCAAAGCTGGAGGATGAGAGAAAACAGAAAGCTCTGGCTGTAGCAGCAAAGAAGAAACTGGAGCTTGACCTGTCCGAGCGGGAAGCTCAACTCATCCAGGCCATTAAAACTCGGAGCAGCACCGAAGAGAGTGAACGCAAAGTCAAGAGTCTGGAGGCTGAAAATGTGCAGTTATGTGAGGATCTGTCTGCAGCTGATCACAGTCAGAGGCAGGTTCTTCAGGAGAGAAATGAGCTGCATGATGAAGAGACCAGCTGTAACTCCAAGATATCTGCATTGAATGATGAGAAACTGAGGTTGGAGGCTCGTATCTCTCAGCTGGAGGTGGAACGAGATGAGTATCAGAGCAACATTGAACTCGTCAATGATTGATTGAAGAAGGCAAATGCCCAAGTGGACATGCTGAGCACCAAGGTGAGCGCAACAAGGCTCAGAGCAGTGAGACTTGTCGGCAGCAGCTGGAGAGACAGAATGAGTATCTGACTGCCAAAATGCAGGAACTGGAAGGCTCGCCCAGATTGAAGTCTCAAGTCCACGACGCCCAAGTCCAGACTCAGTCCCAAGTCCACGATGCCCAAGTCTAGACTCAGTCTCAACTCAGGACGTCCACATCCAGACCCAGTCTCAAGCTCAGGATGTCCACGTCCAGACCCAGTCTCAAGCTCATGACATCCAAGTCCAGACCCAGTCTTAAGCTAACGACATGCAATTCCAGACCCAGTCTCAAGCTCATGACATCCAAGTCCAGACCCAGTCTCAGGTCTATGTCCCTGTCATGGCTCAGGTCTCGGTCACAGCCCTGGCTCACGTTCCCGACACCACAGCCATGCCTCACATTCCTGACACCACAGCCATGCCTCACGTTCCGGACACCATAGACATGTCCCTTGCTCAGGCCATGTCCCTTGCTCAGACCATGTCCCTCGCTCAAGCCATGTCTCTCGTTCAAGCTCAAGCCACGTCTCTTGCTCAAGCCACGTCTCTTGCTCAAGCCATGTCTCTCGCTCAAGCCATGTCTCAAGTTCAAGCTCAAGTCACGTCTCGAGCTCACACCATGTCTCTCGCTCAAGCCATGTCTCAAGTTCAAGCTCAAGCCAGGTCTCAAGTTCAAGCTCAAGCCACGTCTCAAGTTCAAGCCACGTCTCTCACTCAAGCCACGTCTCTCTCTCAAGCCATGTCTCAAGCCCTAGCCATGTTTTTCGTCCAAGCAATGTTTCTCTTCCAAGTCATGTCCCAGCTCTCAGCTGAGGACGCCGCTCAGCAGCCCGGTTCAGCTAGGGACTTTGCTCTGCTCCCCTGCTCCAAAGACACTGTGCAATTTCTTCCTGGCGCTGCTTGGGACATTCAGCTAGGGGGTCCAGGGCCGCCGGTGGAGGGGGAGGACTCTTGGCACTCCGGGAGGAGTACCATTGGGGGGGGGTTCTGTCATGGTTCTCCCGGAGTAACAGCGCGAGCTGAGCGCTGGCACACACGCGCGGACTGTTTCCGGGGTGAAGTCATGTTTTCGCCCCCTCACGTCATGTGTGACATATGCGGAAGTGCCCGCAGCTGGAAGCTATTGCGGGCTAATGACTGTGTGGATATATACCGTGAGCCGTGCTTCACACAACGCGGTTGAATGCGTTGCGTTGAATACATGCGTTGAATATATGTATGTATGCCATGTATAGCGCGAGTGCGACTTTAGAGAGTAATTGTTTCATGTCCTGTTCAGCCTTAACCTTAGCACTAGCTATAGCCATAGCCATAGTCATAGTTAGCCTAGCTTAGTTTATTGAGAGTGTTTTGTTTCTTGTTTCCATTTTGGTTTTGCGTTCTCACACTGTAAATAAACATCACCGTTCATACTGCATTTGCATCCTGCCTACTTGTCTGCTGCCACGCCACGTGACAGTCACAGCACATTAATGCAGAAGTAGATTTAAGAGGAGTGATTCCACAAATTCTAGATGAAGTAATGCACAATATCTTCAATAAGAATTCGAATCTGTAGAGCTGGAAGGCAGAGTGCAAAAAAAATAAGTAAAGAAGGAAATCAAGATGATTTTGATTTTATTTTTATTCTTTTTTTTTGCACTCAAATAACTTTTTTCACTTCAATAAAAATAAATAAATTGTCACGATTTCTCCTTGAGCAGCGCTGCAGTATTGCCTGGAGAGTAAAAATGAAGTATGTGCGATTAAAACAAACTATTCTGACATTCATTAAAAGGTCTGTTATATTATTATACTGTTATAGTATAATAATCAGACCCTGGTTCCACATAGCACTAAAAGCAAAAATACGTAGTTAGGTCACACTCTAGGGGCATCACAAGATGGTAATGACGGTCGCCTCCCTCCCGGGAAGGGGTGTGGGCTTAGATGGCTGTCAAGATCACAGTCTTGGAGCAGCCCTCATCTGGAGTGCCATTTAAATCACCTAGAGATGTGGGCCATATTTATAGCACTGAAGTTCTTTCTACCTCAAATAAGAGGTCACCATATGTTAGTTGTGACAGACAACACAGTCTCATATATCAACCACTAGGAAGAGTTACATTCACACCCCCTGTTCAGGTAGGCAAAACTAATTCTTCTCTGGGCAGAGGGAAAGTTCTTCTCAGTGAGTGCAATGTACATTCCGGGTAGCTGGAATGTAGGGGCAGATATCTTGTCAAGGCAGGGTTTGAGGCCTGGGGGTTGGCGGCTCCATCCACAAGTGGTGGAGTCCATATGGCAGAGGTTCGGCCAAGCGGAAGAGGATGTGTTCGCCTCCAAGGAGACAACACACTGCCGCTGTGGTTCACCCTCACTCCTCCCGCACCATTAGGGCTGGATACCATGGTGCACATGTGGCCAAGCTTGCATCTATATGCTTTCCCCCGATCGCTTTGCTCCCACAAGTTCTAGTGAAAGTTCACCAAGACCATCTACATCTGCTGCTAGTAGCAACTTATTGGCCAGCTCGAATATGGTTCTCTGAGATAATATCCCTGCTAGATGGCACTCCTTGGGAGATTCCCATTCGCAGGGATCTACTGTCTCAAGCCGGAGGGCTGATTTATCACCCTCAGCTGGAGCTATGGAAATTGTGGGTCTGTCCCTGAGGGGCACCAGCTGGTCTCACAATAGATTTTGGTCTCACAACTGAGATTGTAGAGACCATGTTGAACACTAGAGCACCATCCACAAGGAAATTGCATGCGCTCAAGTGGTGTGATGACTGTCAGCTAACCCAGTGAACTGCACATTAGCTACAGTCCTGCAGTTTTTACAAGGACATTTCTCAGCAGGGTTGGCTCCTTCTACAATCAGAGTTTACGTGGCTGCCATTCCGGCCAGCCATACCCTTGTTGATGGGGTCTCTGTGGGGCAACATCCTCTAACTTTGAGGTTTATGCATGGTGTCAGGTGGCTGAGGCTTCCTGGGACCTTTCTGTTGTCCTGGAAGGTCTGTCAGGGGTTCCATTTGAGCCCGTAGAGTCAGCCTCCGAGAAGCTTCTGATTCTGAAGGTAGCTTTTCTGCTGGCCCTGACATCTCTCAAGCGAGTAGGTGATCTACAAGCTCTCTCTGTTTCCCCTTACTGCCTTGACTTTACCCCTGGATTAGCCAAGGCCTTCCTGTATCGTAGTCTGGATTATATTCCTAAAGTGCATACATCTGCCACCCAGCCTGTGGTGTTGCAGGCTTACTGCCCTCCTCTGTTCCTCACACCAGAACAAGAGAAAATGCACCTGCTGTGTCCAGTAAGGGCTCTCTTTACTTACATCCACTGCTACGGCCAGAGGCGTAAGTCAGAACAGCTTTGGTGGCGACAATAGAGGTGATGCTGTGTCGAAGCAGCGCATCTCTAATTGGATAGTGGAAGCAATCTCTTTCGCTTATGAGGAGGGTGGTCTCGCTACACCTCTGGGCATAAGAGCTCATTCCACTAGGGGGGTCGCCTCCTCAAAGGCTTTGTTCAAAGGGGTATCCTTACAGTATGTGTGTGCTGCTGCAGGGTGGTCTACGCCACACATATTCATTGAATAGTACAGCCTGGAAATTCTTTCTGCACCAGGCTCGAGTGTCTTACAGTGACCCTCAGGCTTGGGTCTTTTTGAACAGGCCATACCCTCAGTATGACGGAGTGAGTATTGTCGTTCCCATAGCGTTATGCTAAACGCAATGTGCAGTTCCCTTTGAAAGGGAACGTCTGGGTTACGCATGTAACCCTGTTATCTGAGAAGGGATCGAGACATTTTGTAGCTTTGTCATATATGGGCAGGCCTGTGAATTGCATCGTCGCTTCAGATAATAGAGGCTGTAGCCGCTGATGCTTTAAATAAAATATTATTAACAAATTTTAACCACTGATTATAGATTTAAGAGTAGTCCTATGAAATCTCACTTTAATGAGGAAGTGAAGGTGAACACAAAGCTTTGTTTGAGGGGAAAAATATAGCATAATAAAAATATGTTTAAATATTATTGAGTATTAAGTATTTTGATGAAACTATTCACTGTTATTTTTTTGAGCTTTAATAGAACTGTTTCCTACTGGTTCTCTGTTACATTTCCTACCTTACTATCATTTCAAAATATTCCAATTTCCACAATCTTATTTGACAGATTCTTCTCATGCTGTCTCGTATTTGTGGAAACTACAGTACATACAGTGGTGTGAAAAAGTGTTTGCCCCCTTCCTCATTTCCTGTTCCTTTGCATGTTTGTCACACTTAAGTGTTTCGGAACATCAAACCAATTTAAACAATAGTCAAGGACAACACAAGTAAACACAAAATGCAATTTGTAAATGAAGGTGTTTATTATTAAAGGTGAAAAAAAATCCAAACCATCATGGCCCTGTGTGAAAAAGTGATTGCCCCCTAAACCTAATAACTGGTTGGGCCACCCTTAGCAGCAACAACTGCAACCAAGCGTTTGCGATAACGTGCAATGAGGCTTTTACCGCGTCCTGGAGGAATTTTGGCCCACTCATCTTTGCAGAATTGTCCTAATTCAGTTACATTAGAGGGTTTTCGAGCATGAACGGCCTTTTTAAGGTCATACCACAACATCTCAATAGGATTCAGGTCAGGACTTTGGCTAGGCCACTCCAAAGTCTTCATTTTGTTTTTCTTCAGCCATTCGGTGGTGGACTTGCTGGTGTGTTTAGGATCATTGTCCTGCTGCAGAACCCAAGTTCGTTTCAGCTTGAGTACACGAACAGATGGTCGGACATTCTCCTTCAGGATTTCTTGGTAGACAGCAGAATTCATAGTTCCTTTTATCACAGCAAGTCTTCCAGGTCCTGAAGCAGCAAAACAGCCCCAGACCATCACACTACCACCACCATATTTTACTGTTGGTATAATGTTCTTTTTATGAAATGCAGTGTTCCTTCTACGCCAGATATACTTGGACACACACCTTCCAAAGTGTTCCACTTTTGTCTCATCGGTCCACAGAATGTTGTCCCAAAAGTCTTGGGGATCATCAAGATGTGTTGTGGAGAAATTGAGACGAGCTTTGATGTTCTTTTGCTCAGCAGTGGTTTTCTCCTTGGAACTCTGCCATGCAGGCCATTTTTGCCCAGTCTTTTCCTGATGGTGGAGGCATGAACGCTGACCTTAACTGAGGCAAGTGAGGCCTGCAGTTCTTGGACGTTGTTTTGGGGTCTTTTGTGACCTCTTTGGATGAGCGTCGTTCGCGCTCTTGGGGTAATTTTGGGGCGGCCGGCCACTCCTGGGAAGGTTCACCACTGTTCCATGTCTTCGCCATTTGTGGATTATGGCTCTCACTGTGGTTCGCTGGATTCCCAAAGCTTTGGAAATGGCTTTATAACCCTTTCCAGACTGATAGATCTCAATTACTTTCTTTCTCAATTGTTCCTGAATTTCTTTGGGTCTCGGCATGATGTGTAGCTTTTAAGGATCTTCTGGTGGACCTTACTGTGTCAAGCAGCTCCTATTTAAGTGATGCCTTGATTGTGAACAGGTGTGGCAATAATCAGGCCTGGGTGTGGCTAGAGAAATTGAACTCAGGTGTGGACAACCACAGTTATAGTATGTTTTAATAAGGGGGCCGCACTTCTTTTCACACAGGGCCATGATGGTTTGGATTTTTTTCACCTTTAATAATAAACACCTTCATTTACAAATTGCATTTTGTGTTTACTTGTGTTGTCCTTGACTATTGTTTAAATTGGTTTGATGTTCCGAAACACTTAAGTGTGACAAACATGCAAAGGAACAGGAAATGAGGAAGGGGGAAACACTTTTTCACACCACTGTAATAGTGGCCTAGTGAAATGTTGTTGGAATTTTTTGGCTCTGGATTCTTTGTTTGAAGCTGTTATAATTCAGACCTCTCTGCAATACACAAGAGAAACACCACCTGGAGAAGACAGCAGTATTATATTTTTATTCTCAACTAGCAAGAGGTTGTCACACAGAGTTGTGGATTGTGGATGTACTATTGTCAGATAAATGTTGATTTTGTTGATAATGTTGTGCACATAATATAGTCTGTTTTAAATATCCTTTAATTTGCTAATGTGTCATGCAAAGTTTTGGTCACTGTGGAATTATCTTATCTTAAAGCTTATCTAAGCTCTTTATTTCTTCCAGGGAGACAAGCACAGATGAGTCATGGTCATAATCAACCAGTGACTAAGAAGCACATTTTTCACAGCACATATCTTTATTAAACATTTCTTGCTATTCTCATGTTCTTGTATTCTTATATCAAAACCTATGCCAGAGTGAAATTGTAATATACAAAGACATGAAAAGTCTACACATCCCTGTTAAAATGGCAGGTTTTTGTGATGTAAAAAAAAATATTAAATGAAGATAAATCATGTAAGATCTTTTCCCATCTTTATTGTGAAATTGCAAAGTGTACAAATAATGTGAAAGACAATCGGAAACTCTTTTAGGGTAAAACGGGAAAAACTAAAAAATAAAAATAAAAAACGTACAATAACCTAGTTGCATAAGTCTGCAAACCCCTAAACTAATACTTTATTGAAGCACTTTTTATTTTTTTTACATCCCTTTTTTTTCGTAAGAGTCTGTCAGCGTGGCAAATTTTCCCCACTCTTTCTTGCAAAAATATTCTAGATTCATCCAATTGCAAGGGAATCTCCTGTGTACAGCCCGATTCAGGTCACCCCACAGATTTTTAGTTGGATTTGGGACTCTGCATGGGTCATTCAAAAACATGAATATTTTTTTGTTAATCCATTCCTTTGTTGATTTGGATGTACAGTGGTGTGGTGTCCTTGACTATTGTTTAAATTGGTTTGATGTTCCGAAACACTTAAGTGTGACAAACATGCAAAGGAACAGGAAATGAGGAAGGGGGCAAACACTTTTTCACACCACTGTATGCTTTGGGTCATTGTTATGTTGAAAAGTGAAATTCCTTTTCATCTTCAGTTTACTAACAGACACCTGAACATTTTGTACTAAAATTGATATTTGTAGCTATTCATGATCTCCTCCACCTTGATAAACGACCCAGTTCTGGCTGAACAAAAGCAGCCCTAAACCATGATGCTGCCACCACCATGCAGCACCATGGTTATGATGTTCTTTTAGTGATGTGCTTTTTATTTTGCACCAAACATACCTTTTGTAATTATGGAATTATTATACCTTTTGTAATTATTATCATCATACCATAATACATTTTGCATCAAGGTTTGGGGTGTTTTAGTTGATCTTCAATGTTTATTTGGGCGTCCATCTTGTCACCCTACCCTATAGCCCAGACATGTGAAGATTATGAGAGAATTTTGTCACATGCAGAGAGTAATCAGTACTTGTCAGATATTCCTGCAGCTCCTTTAATTTTGCCGTTGGTACTCTTGCCAGCCTATCTGGTAAGTTTTTGTCTTGTCATTTAATCATTTTTGGAGGGACGTCCTGTTCCTGGTGATCACACTGTGGTGTTCCATTTTTTCTTTTTGTTGTTCATGGCCTTTTCAGTGTTCCATGGTACAGCTAACGTTTTGGAAATTCTTTTATACCCCTTTCATGATCGATACCTTTCAACAAGTGAGATACCATGCATGCTTTCTAAGCTCTTTGCCCATGGATTGTCAGATGAAACCAAGAGGATGTCAAGAAAATCCTACAGAAACAGCTCATCTTTATTTGGGGATAATCAGAATAATTTCATTGATGACAGCTGTATGATAATTACTTTTGAACATGAGATTGAATGTGATTGGGTCATTCTGAACACAGCCACATCCCCAGTTGTAAAAGGGTGTGCACACTTATGCAACAAGGTCGCTAAAATGTTTCACTCAATTTTTATATGTTGTAATTTCACATTGAGGGCAGAAAACGTTGTGACAGTTGTTGGGACCAGCGCTGACTTATTTATCTTGGTTTCAAGTTTTTACATCACACAAACCTGCTATTTTGACAGTGGTATCTAGACTCTTTATATCCATTGTATATTCTCAAAATAAAATTTGTTAGATTTTCATATTGCAAGTGATTTTTAATGCCCTGCTCCTAGTTACATAACAGGCACAGCAATATGACTTTATAATTCTATATGCGATAACTGAGGAGCCCTGTCTACATCATCATGTAGTCTACTTTTATGAAGTAATATATTTCTTTCAGTATTTAGTGAAAATGAACCCTCTAGGTGAAAGCAGCTCAGAAGTGACTCTATGACGTTCCTGTTCTATGACTAATCTGGTTTTGATCCCTGCACTTCTGCCTTAACTCTAATTACTGTGATAACTTTGTCTTTATGTTCCCTGATCCTGACCTTGAACTGTGCTAATGGAAAAATCCCAAATCTCAATAGGCTCTGCACACATCTTTCCGCCACACAATAAAAAATGTTAATGAGAACCTTAAAGGTTTATCTTTTTAAATTAATTTATTTTTAGCTTATTTGTACCTTCTAAGTTAATGGGTCTTAAACTTATACACAGTGTGGGTGCAGATTTAATTTCAGCAAATCAGGAGCAGACATTTGCCCTGGGTTTTGGTCTTTAAATTATTAATTTGCATTTGCTGGGAAAAACAAAAACAGCCTGGAAATTCTTTCTGCACCAGGCTCGAGTGTCTTGCAGTAACCCTCAGTCTTTTTGAACAGGCCATACCCTCAGTATGACGGAGTGAGTATTGTCGTTCCCATAGCGTTATGCTAAACGCATACCCCACCCCATCTTTGACATGCTATACATAGTGCTGATACATGTTGGTGCTTAATGGGTCTTTGTAAATGACAACATGTTGCACTCAACAATTGTGATGGTGTATTGAAATAATTTACTCGGTATAAAATAAAAATATCTAGTGAAATGAGACCCCTAGGTAAAAGCATTGCTTAGCATGTGAGATGTGAAACAAAGGCGCTAGTGCAGATATGAAGCAGGATATATGTTTTAAGAACTTTAATAAAATATTCATTCGATATTATCTTAATAATAAATAAATACATTATCTAATTTGGCCTGGTGAATGAAGCTGTTCAGGAATGGAAGCAGGTTAACAGCAAAAGTGAACGCTCAGTGAGGATATGGCACAGGAGTTCAAATCCAGCCTGAGACAAGCTGCAGTATCTGGTATGTCCTCTGTATATCAAAGCTGCTCACAAATAAAGTGAATTTAGCAAACTTTGAGATATGAGTCATTATTTGACCTGAAAAACCTTATGTACTTAGGGAGGTAGGGGGTGCAGCAAGAGTTTAATTCTATTTCCTTAATCCTAGTCTACTCTTCTACCTCACACACGCAACTACACATGCACACTTGTCATCCAAGGACCCTGTTTTGGCTTCCAAGCTCATTGCTATGGCAACCTTGCTTTGACTCTGAATATGTAGGAAGGTAAAAGCAAAGCTTTACAGATTCATATGGCTTTTTTCCCCCTCAAATATACGTGGAATCCAATAATATCAGTTAACCTATGGTCACACATAAAAAATAACGTTTGCATTAAAATAACCTGTAGAATTTAACTATTAAATGTAATGGTATTATTTTTTAATGCAGGTTTATCTTTAGATTTGTAGTGTTAGGAAACTTGTAATGGTAGAGGCTTTTGGTCTCCAGCATTTCACCTGGAGAAGTACAGATACTAGAGCTGAGAAGCTGGTATCATGATGCATTGAGGTTGATCCATAGGAGAAACCATGAAATATTTATAGCCTACAGGGAAGGCAGCTACATCTTTTCACAAATAATGCAGGCATTTTGTGATTGAAAATTCAGTGAACATGTGATAAAACCTCACAGGGTGATGTAATTTGGACATCCACATCTAAGTGAAGTGTCTTTTACTGACAGAATACTCAGCAGACATAAGTGCACAGCTCTGTGTAATATAGCCACTTCCTCAGCTAATATGTCATTTGTGCAGTAGTGTTTACTATTAACACTACCTTACTAAATATTATGTTAGGTGAAGGCTACTGTATTTTGATGTGCATTTTATTACAAAATCTTTCTTTCACTAACATTTTTGCATGCTTGAGTGTAAAATGAACTGTATTGTTAATGGTCATGTGTAACAGTTTACACCTTATTTGAAAACTCTACAAGATTAGTCAGAAATGGAAAGTTATTATTTTGTTATTATTTGTTCTAAGTTAGCAAGTAGTATTGGACACTAATCAAACAATTGTGCAACAGCAGAAAACATTGCTTGTATTAGAATAACGTTCTGTGGCAGTTCATGTTCAAAAAGCCCTCACTGAAAACAAAAAAAAAAGATTTAGCAATTTCCTGGACGTGTACAACAGCTTGACCGCTTCTATAAATTAAATAGATGTATTTTTTCTGTATGAGTCTTTTGCTGCTAGCTATATGTGATATACACTATATGGCCAAAAGTATTGAGACACCTGACCATCACATTCATGTGATTTTTGAACATCCCATTCCAGATTTTGTCACTCTTTGCAGTTATAATAACCGAATTAAGCACTAATGTCAGTTGAGGAGACCTGGTGTAGAGTCAGTGTTCCAGGTGTTCAGGTGTTCAGTAAGGTTAAGGTCAGGGCTCTGCACAAACCATGTCTTCATGGAACTCTTTTTGTGCACAGGAGCATTGTCATGCTGGAACACGTTTGGACCCCTAAGTTCCAGTGAAGGAAAATTTTAATGTTACAACATACAAATACATTCTGGATAATTGTGAGCTAGCAGCTTTGTGGCAACAGTTTGAGTATGAACCACATATGGCTGTGATGGTCAGATTTCCACAAACTTTTATAGCCACATAGTGTACACCTTCTTCATTTGTTGTACACACACACACACACACACACACATCTAGGTTATTTTGAATGTTTGCTTGGTGGTAAATCCAGATTAGTGGACTCATGATATAATCTTGACCAATGGATGAAGTTTTTCTGAAGGGATGAACTCTGAAGAGATGAAGTTTTTCAGTCTTCACGATATGCATAACTTTAACAGAAGTTAGTTTTACCAAAGGCTTTTGCAGTGTTTTCATATTACTTTAACTCTTACTTGGGTTCATCTAGCAGCCACAGATATCCTTGTTAGTTTGCTCAAACAGAATACAGGGGATGGGTAGAAGCAACAGAGGCAACAAACTCTGATTTAAAACTCACTTTATTAAGGTTTCATTTGTGTTGTACAGCATGTGACACTTGCTATAATAGATAATGTGCCAATGTTCATTGCGCTGGACATAATTGGGGCATCTGCGTTGTGGTAACCATGGCAACAAGCATTTGTCACCCACAGTGGCTAAGTGTTAAGGGTATTATGTACTCAATGTCTGTGTGACAACCAACACGCACAAGCACACACACACACACACACACAAATAAAAAACAGAAAGATTGTATTGTTGTGATCCTGCGTACACTACATTTGTTACTAAATGGATTGTGAAATGATTCTAAAATGTGGCATTTTTATTTAAAATAGGTTGTTACTTTCCTCCAAACATAAGGACTAAAATGACTTATAAAATTTTATTAAAATAAATATAAGGCTCCCAAGTGGTGTAATAGAAAAGCATTCCCATGATTGTCCAGAAATCACAAGTTCCAACAATGCCACAGTCATTTGTGGACATGAATCAAGGGAGAAAATTAGCCAAGCTCTCTGGGTGGGTGGGATGGTAGACTCTCTCCTCTGTCAATCATAGTGAAACAAGCCAATCTTTGGCAGCTGTGAGCTCAAGTATGTATTGATATTAACATTGAAGGGGACAGTATCTTAATTAGAGATACCATAGATACAATCTCTACATTTGTATGGATAACATTTTGACTATTCTTACTTCTGTAGCAGTAGCTCAGATGGTTAGCATATCCTTCAAACCTTTTCCACCTTTTCTTTACACATAAGCATATCGTATTAGCGTAAAACACTGGCATTATTTTATTACATCAGCAGCTCAAAATAGTGAATTAAAAGCATAATAAAACAGCATACCTCCCACAAACACATTGTGAATAAATAACATAGATTTTGTGTTATGTGGGAACATTAACCTGTGTGCACAATTAACAGTTGCAGCACAATATTAAACAAATATAACTCAACACCACCAGTGCTGACAGAAATGACTCTGCAGCCAAGAAGTCTAGTCCTTCTTGTTACTTAAGAAGGACTAGACTAGACCATTTGAACTTAATCCTCCTCACTTCCTTAAGTTTCTCACAGAGGGACAAACTGATGAATTCTTAAGGTTTCTCAAAACGTTTTTCTGAGAGTATACAGTGGTGTGAAAAAGTGTTTGCCCCTTCCTCATTTCCTGTTCCTTTGCATGTTTGTCACACTTAAGTGTTTCGGAACATCAAACCAATTTAAACAATAGTCAAGGACAACACAAGTAAACACAAAATGCAATTTGTAAATGAAGGTGTTTATTATTAAAGGTGAAAAAAAATCCAAACCATCATGGCCCTGTGTGAAAAAGTGATTGCCCCCCTTGTTAAAACATACTATAACTGTGGTTGTCCACACCTGAGTTCAATTTCTCTAGCCACACCCAGGCCTGATTATTGCCCACCTGTTCACAATCAAAGGCATCACTTAAATAGGAGCTGCTTGACACAGTAAGGTCCACCAGAAGATCCTTAAAAGCTACACATCATGCCGAGACCCAAAGAAATTCAGGAACAATTGAGAAAGAAAGTAATTGAGATCTATCAGTCTGGAAAGGGTTATAAAGCCATTTCCAAAGCTTTGGGAATCCAGCGAACCACAGTGAGAGCCATAATCCACAAATGGCGAAGACATGGAACAGTGGTGAACCTTCCCAGGAGTGGCCGGCCGCCCAAAATTACCCCAAGAGCGCAGCGACGACTCATCCAAGAGGTCACAAAAGACCCCCACAACAACGTCCAAGAACTGCAGGCCTCACTTGCCTCAGTTAAGGTCAGCGTTCATGCCTCCACCATCAGGAAAAGACTGGGCAAAAATGGCCTGCATGGCAGAGTTCCAAGGAGAAAACCACTGCTGAGCAAAAAGAACATCAAAGCTCGTCTCAATTTCTCCACAACACATCTTGATGATCCCCAAGACTTTTGGGACAACATTCTGTGGACCGATGAGACAAAAGTGGAACACTTTGGAAGGTGTGTGTCCAAGTATATCTGGCGTAGAAGGAACACTGCATTTCATAAAAAGAACATTATACCAACAGTAAAATATGGTGGTGGTAGTGTGATGGTCTGGGGCTGTTTTGCGCTTCAGGACCTGGAAGACTTGCTGTGATAAAAGGAACTATGAATTCTGCTGTCTACCAAGAAATCCTGAAGGAGAATGTCCGACCATCTGTGTGCGGTACTCAAGCTGAAACGAACTTGGGTTCTGCAGCAGGACAATGATCCTAAACACACCAGCAAGTCCACCACCGAATGGCTGAAGAAAAACAAAATGAAGACTTTGGAGTGGCCTAGCCAAAGTCCTGACCTGAATCCTATTGAGATGTTGTGGTATGACCTTAAAAAGGCCGTTCATGCTCGAAAACCCTCTAATGTAACTGAATTAGGACAATTCTGCAAAGAGGAGTGGGCCAAAATTCCTCCAGGACGCGGTAAAAGCCTCATTGCACGTTATCGCAAACGCTTGGTTGCAGTTGTTGCTGCTAAGGGTGGCCCAACCAGTTATTAGGTTTAGGGGGCAATCACTTTTTCACACAGGGCCATGATGGTTTGGATTTTTTTTCACCTTTAATAATAAACACCTTCATTTACAAATTGCATTTTGTGTTTACTTGTGTTGTCCTTGACTATTGTTTAAATTGGTTTGATGTTCCGAAACACTTAAGTGTGACAAACATGCAAAGGAACAGGAAATGAGGAAGGGGGCAAACACTTTTTCACACCACTGTACATACGGGTTATAATATTGGGAGTTTATATAAAGTGGCCGTAATTGCTATAGGTTCTACCCAACATAAATGCAACCGAAATGCAACATAAATGCAACATAAATGGGGTGGCTGTGGCGCAGGTGGTAGAGCGGGTTGTCCCAAGTTACCCCAAGTTGCTCCCGATGGCAAGTTAGTGCATGGCAGCTCTGCTACCGTGTGAGTGTGAATGGGTGAATGAAACTCAGTGTGGATAAAAGCGCTATGTAAGTGCACCATTTACCAAATGCATTTTAATCTTACTGTTAATGTTTCATGTGTTAATCCCTGAGCCAAATAAAATTCATTGCTCAATTACTTATGAACCACTCTGTAGCAACAAACTACACTTTGTTGCACTTGTATTCAATGTAAGGGTTAAGAAACAAAGACACTCAGTCATATTACACTACTCATCTTGCCATGAGAACTTCCTTTATCTCTCTCCATTGTATTAAATTGATTCATAAAACCCATGTGATGGAGACAGTTTGTTCTCACTGAGCTTTTGGTTGTTAGTTATTAAAAGCTTTTTGTCCTCTCTCAGCTCTATGCTGTTATGATGCTGGCAAAAGACTAGACAATCGTTGTCAAGGAAACCAAGCAGAGCCCATAATGGCAGTTGCCTCAATCGCTTCAAGTCAATTATGCTGAGAATTATGGGAGGCCATTCCATACCATACTTAGAAAATGGATCATTTTTATACTTAGCTTTAACAGCACCTCTAAACATTAGCATTACATAATTATGTTTTGCCATATCAAGTACAACATACCTTTTACATTTAATTTTTGTTAACACTACAAGTAGTTATTCGTATTTGCTCATCATTTATATGTATACACACTCATTGTATACAATATATATATATATATTGGTTGTCATTATTATCATAGTTGGCAACATTCTCAGTGTTTTCTGCATTAATGTCTTTGGATTGAGGCCACTGCTTCAGAGCATTTGGTGTTGAATATTTGTGTTGGTGTGACTGGAGAGTGAGGACTGAAGATGAAGAGTGCTAATGTGACACTGATGGAACATGTCTTCTCTGCAGGCTGATGTACCCATCTGTACTCCAATAAAGTAAATGACAGTTCAGCTGATTGAATTACAAAGAAGCCTTAATTAATATTATGAGGGAAGGATGAGAGAGAAAGACAGAGAGATTATGTAACCTCTGTTCTTGTGTTATTGCTGAGTTATGGAGCATGCTAGTGGATGGTCCACAGTGTAGAGTATTTATTGTTGAGATATGCCCTCATCTAAAGTGATCCACATGACAGCAGCTTTGAAAAACAAGTGAAAAAACTATTCAGTCTGTAAAAGTACACACAAACTTGTGAAACTCCAGTGTTAACTGTCTTTTTGGTAGAATAAATAGACTTGCAAATACCCATGTGTTCAGAAAATATACTATACAATTGAAGTCTGTGAATATTCACTATACAATTTAGTTCTTAGAAGCACAAAACATAATGTTGTGAGATAATAGCATAAAAGACTAGAGGCTTTAAGCAATGTACCTCTCAAGCCACAATAATGTTTGAGTAGACAAAGCAGTAAAAACAAAGCTCTAGGAAGCATTATTTATATATATATATATATATATATATATATATATATATATATATATATATATATATTTATTTATTTAAAGAATTGTATGGACAGTACTTTTGTATAGACATTATTTTTGCATTGGTGAGGTATGTGGGATGGTGCCACTCAACCAGTGCTACATGGTTTCAGTATGCGCAGCACAAAATGCAGTTATTGTTGAGTTTTAAAAGGCATGCTCATTTAACCATGTGTTAATAATTTTCCCAAATTGCATACTGTGACAGTACATACTGCATTCGATGCAGAACCCACTGCACATCCGTTGAAACAGTACGTTCTAAACAGTATGTGTCTGTAGTATGAATATTGGCATTGTCATGTGGCTTTCGATGTCATCATAAACACAAAAATCTTAAAGGGACCACCAGATTAAAGCAGCTGCACTAATGGCAAAATGACATCAGGAAAGTTAACTGAATTAGTAATTTAATGTGGGTAGTGTTAAGAGGTTGAGGTAAATTCGGCAAATTATCTTGGCCGGCTAAGGCATGATGGAGATCACAAAAAAAGGTTTCAAACACTGTGTGAAAGGTTTCAAAAACTGTTATCTTGTTTAAACCTTCAACAAGGTAACAATTTATTTAGGTGTTTTTAAAAAAGTTCTGCTTAACCAAGGTTTAATACTTAAAAAGAGCTGACACTCTGTCTTCTAAATTTTTTTTTTCTGAGCTCGTCCGCACCAGTCCCATTGCATTATGACTTTTGACTAGCGTAGTGTCCATCGGTTTCATACTGCATACATACCATTTTAACTATATGGCTTCTAGATCTTAGTGTCCTAGTGGTACTTGGAAACTTGCATATATCAAAGTTTTTATGCTCCTGTCAATTTATATCTTTATAGTTGGCATTGAAATGAATGCAAACAGAATCATCTGCAAATAATAAGGATGTTTCCTCCAGCTTATCCTTCACATGGTTGCGGTGGAGCCTGGAGCCTATCCCATGGAACTCGGGGCACATCTTGACCTGAGACAACGCACGTCTTTGAACTGGAGAAATATAGAAAATTCTAAAGGGTTTACAAACCACTGTATTATCCAGGCAGCCAACAAGCCCCAAAGTTGCATTAAGTGTGCAACTTTAATATATTTATCAAAGCAATAGACCATTTATTGTGTCAGCACTTCCTGATACTTATTATAGAAGAGTTTGGAGGTAATAGAGTTTTTTTTTAGACAGGAATTACTCAAACATGCAAAGATATATTGATTTTTAAAATTGATATCGGATATTGTTTAGGAGACTGCATGTTCTCTCCGTGTTTTATGAGTTTTGTTGCATGTGTTGTAGGCTGATTGGTATTCCAAAATTGTCTGTATTGTGTGAATGGGTGTGTGAATATGTGTGTGTTATAAGCTCCAGACGCCATCTTGCTATTGTCTTGCATATTAAAGCTATTAGTTATTCAGTAGAAGTGTGCAAAATGCAATTTGAAGTTGGTTTATTTTGGTCTATTCCAGTACATAAATATTCAATATTCAGTTGTTTTAAAGTATGTCATTAGTTCATTAGTGTTGTATTTACTGTAACTCTCTCTTGTATTCTCATTCTCTTCTTTACTCTGACTTTCTCTTCTCTCTGTTTCCTCTCTCTCTCTCTCTCTCTCTCTCACACACACACACACACACACAATCCCTTCCCTTCCCATAGCTGTCTGTGGAGATGGCGTTGATAGTGAAACAAGTTTGGTACACATCATCAAAGTCCACCCACAGTGTTCCTATCCTGCACAGGTGGCCAGCCCCCATCAGACTCACACAACTATCTGACTCACACACACAGACACACACAAGCACACTATATCATCAATTATACAGACCTCAGGGTTATAAATATTTCTGCAACCCATTTAGATTAGCGTGTTGGTGTGAGGTGATATTGTTAAAATGTAAAATCAAATAAAAGTTACATATGAATCATATAGTAATTAAAGTACATAATATACTTTATTAAAAACAATAGTAGTACACACACACACACACACACACACATATATATGTACACCCCTCACATTTTGTAAATATTTAATGATATCTTTTCATGTGACAACACTGAAGAAATGACACTTTGCTACAATGTAAAGTAGTGAGTGTACAGCTTGTGTAACAGTGTAAATTTACTGTTCCCTCAAAATAACTCAACACACAGCCATTAATGTCTAAACTGCTGGCAACAAAAGTGAGTACTTATATAACGCTTTATTAACCTTATCGGTTCCAAAGCGCTTTACACTGTGTCTCATTTACCCATTCACACACACACTCACACACCAATGGTAGCAGATCTGCCATGCAAGGCGCTAACTTGCCATCTGGAGCACCTTGGGGTTCAGTGTCTTGCTCAAGGACACTTGGGCATGTGGAGTCATGTGGGCTGTGAATCAAACCGCCAAACCTACGATTAGTGGACAACCCACTCTACCACCTGAACCACAGCCACCCACAGGCCCCACAACAGGAAGAAGGGGAACCCAGACCATGACAAGTTGTTCCACACAAGAAAACTAATTGAGTAGATATGTGCTGCCTGCTAGGTAGATAACCATCCAAGAAGGGAACTTGCAGTGGATGAGAGAATGGTGGCAACAAAAGCTAAAACTGGCATGACCCAGTATATAAAGAGCAATCCTACAAAATGTGGGGTTCAAACCTTTTGTGTTAGCTGACTCCTCTAATCGCTTTGCATATACTGGGAAAACAAGGGAAGCACGTGGGAATGGACTATCTTATGACAACATTATGGCTCTCATAAATCCAACGTACCTGGGAACTGGATACAACATATATGTGGACAACCTTTATACAAGTCCCAGACTTTTTACAGACTTTGCACAGACACACGTTGGAGCTTGTGAAACATATAGAGACAACTGGAAAGACTGCCCCAAAACAGGCAGAATTCTTGGCACCAAAAATCCCCCAGAGGATCCATTCAATGGACCATGTCAGGGATCTGGGAGATCTGGACTCCATTTCCCATCAGCCACTGCACTGCACCACATGACCACATGCACCACAACTGCACCTGATTCACGTTATTGTCAATGAGCACTCATGGGTATATATAGTCTTTGTCTGCACTCTCTGTTTGTCTTTCGTCGTCTGAGACGCACGTCTTTCATGTCGGTTTGGGTTTTGTTTCATGCCTGAGTATCTTGTCCAGTTGTCTTAGTGTTTGTCTAGTCATCTTTGGTTTATATTAAACGTT
The DNA here is from genome assembly GCA_012411365.1 of Ameiurus melas. NCBI lineage: Eukaryota > Metazoa > Chordata > Actinopteri > Siluriformes > Ictaluridae > Ameiurus > Ameiurus melas. The sequence goes on from CM022767.1 coordinate 11,592,664, forward strand.
ATAAAAGTTTCACGGGTTGGAGCATGTGCTCAGAGAGGAGACCGAGTCCCGCCCTCCCGCCCCTCTTCTGGATGTCACTCTGCCTTCCCGTTCAGCCGAGGTCGTCACGCAGCCGTCCTGTTCAGCTGAGGTCATCACGCAGCCGTCCTGTTCAGCTGAGATCGTCGCACAACCTTCCTGTTCAGCTGAGGACGCCGCTCAGCATCCCTGCTCGGCTGTGGACGTCGCTCAGCATCCCTGCTCGGCTGTGGACGTCGCTCAGCATCCCTGCTCGGTTGTGGGCGTCGCTCTGCCTTCCAGCTCGGCTGAGGACGCCGCTCAGCATCCCTGCTCGGCTGTGGACGTCACTCAGCATCCCTGCTCGGCTGTGGACGTCGCTCAGCATCCCTGCTCGGCTGTGGACGTCGCTCAGCATCCCTGCTCGGCTGTGGACGTCGCTCAGCATCCCTGCTCGGCTGTGGACGTCGCTCAGCATCCCTGCTCGGCTGTGGGCGTCGCACTGCCTTCCAGCTCGGCTGTGGACATCGCTCTGCCTTCCAGCTCGGCTGTGGACGTCGCTCGGCCTTCCTGCTCGGCTGTGGACGTCGCTCGGCCTTCCTGCTCGGCTGTGGACGTCGCTCGGCCTTCCTGCTCGGCTGTGGACGTCGCTCGGCCTTCCTGCTCGGCTGTGGACGTCGCTCGGCCTTCCTGCTCGGCTGTGGACGTCGCTCAGCCTTCCTGCTCGGCTGCGGACGTCGCTCTATGCTCCGCTGAAGACGTCGCTCCTGGCCTTCGCTGCGCTCAGGGCGTCGCTCCCCCTTCCTGCTCCACAGAGGACGCCGTTCCCCCCTCATGCTCCTTGGAGAACGAAGTTCCTCCCTTAAGCCTCGCGGAGAACCTCGCTCCTCTTCCTGGCCTCGCGGAGAACCTCCTACCCCCATGTGCCTCGCGGAGACCCTCGCTCCCCCCTGAAGCCTCGCGGAGACCCTCGCTCCCCCCGGGAGCCTCGCGGAGACCCTCGCTCCCCCTTTGAGCCTCGTGGGGGACCTCGCGTCCCTTTTCGGCCCCAGGAAGGGGATCGCCCTGCTTCCATGCCCTGCCAAGGACTTCCTTTTGCCTCCCTATGCCGTTAGGGGAGCCGCTCGGTCTACTGGCTTTGTTGTGGACCCTTTTGCCCGGGGGCCCGGGGCCACCGGTGGGGGGGCCGTGTCGGTTTGGGCGCTCTCTGTTTGTCTTTCGTCGTCTGAGACTCACATCTTTCATGTCGGTTTGGGTTTTGTTTCATGCCTGAGTATCTTGTCCAGTTGTCTTAGTGTTTGTCTAGTCATCTTTGGTTTATATTAAGCGTTTGAAAATCTGCGAATGCTTCTGCCTCAACCTTACCGCCTGACAGACCAGAGAAGACCCTCTTCTTGTTGTGAAGTGGATGAACACACGAGAAGTGTCTGTATGCCACAATTAACTAGGCTTTCTCAGGGAATACTGTCCTAAGGACCATCAAAACCAGAGACAAGAACTGGACTGAGGAAAATGATCCATGCCCTGCTGCAGTTGTAGCATGCAACAGATATATGGGTGGAGTTGACTTGTCTGACCAACTGTTGCAGTATTATACCTCTCTCTTTATAATAACTTTAGATTGGAAGTCCTTGCTCTCCATTTTACTTCCTGGCACTAATATTCTATGTGTCAACTCATCTCATGCCTTGGGTTGAACTTTGACTACTTAACTTAATGTCAATGATAGTAGATAGCTGGACCATTTTTGTTATGGTTATGATGGTATACACCAATTAACCATAATATTAAAACCAGCTGCCTAATACTGTGTAGGTCCTTTGTTTCACAAAAGCAGTTCTGACCCGTCGAGGCATGGATTCTACAAGATCGGTCTGCAGCTACTCAGCACCATACACAGCAAGTGTGTTTTCTAACACCTTTCTATTATAGGCAGCATTAACGTTTTCAGCAGTTTGTGGTACAGTAGCTCTTCTGTGGGATTGGACCAGACAGGCTAGCCTTCACTCCTCATGTGCATCAGTGAGCCTTGGGGCCCCATGACCCTGTCACCGGTTCATCGGTTGTATTTCCTTGGACACTTTTTGTAGGTACTAACTTCTGGGAACACCCAGCATGACCTGCTGTTTTGGAGAATGTCTGACCCAGACATCAAGCCATCACAATTTGGCCCTTGTCAAAGTCATTCAGATTATCATGATTGCCCATTTTTCCTGCTTCCAACATATCAACTGACTGTTCACTTGTTGCCTAATATATCCAACCCTTTGTGTACATTATGTACACTATATGGCCAAAAGATTGTGACACACATGTGCAATTTTGGAACATCCTATTCCAAATTTAGTCCCCTGCTGTTATAATAGTCTTCACACTTTCGACTAGATTTTGGAGTGTGGCTGTGGGCAATTGTGCTCATTCAGCAATAAGAGCATTAGTGTGGTCAGGGGCTGATATTTGGAAGCCCGGGTGCAGCCTGCATTCCAGTTCATCTCAAAATTTTTCAGTGAGGTTGAGGTTAGGGCTTTTTGTAGACACTTGAAGTCTTCACCAACTTTGGCAAACCATGTCTCCCGAAACTGAAGAGAAATTGTAATGCAACAGCATACAAAACCATCCTATACAAATTGTGTGCTTCCAACTTTGTGGCAACAGTTTGGGAAAGGCACACAAATGGGTGTGATGGTCAAGTGTCCACAAACTTTTGGCCATAGAGTATCAACTACATACTCGCTTCAAATCCAACCAAACAGCTGTGATTTACTATTACAGGCTTACTGCAGCTACTGGCAGCAGTGAAAGGACAGCATGTATTAGAGCTTTTGTCCCCCCACAGACTCAATAAAGATGTGGTTGTTTCCCCTTTTAATTTTTAACCCTTTTAAACCCTTTCCCCTAAAAAAACAGATTACAAACAAATACTGCAATTTACACAGTAGGATCTACACCCTGATAATAATAAATAACAAATATGCCATCTGCTCATGGTACAAGTCCATATACAACAACCTCCAAAAGGTTGTCTTGTTTGAAGGCATGGTATAATGTTCCATCTTTTACAGTGTTTATGATAATTACAGCAGATAGGGACACAGCAGAGAAAAACAATCAATGGCTCATAGTGAATGTGGGGTGATTTAGCGCAACTGCTAAAATTCTAATTATAGACTTTATAAAGTGCTCCGCTATTTGGAGGACTGCCAGTGCTTCAGAGATGTCACCTTTTCAAATTTTATACTGGAAAAAAGCAAAACAGCCAGTTCTTTAACATGAGAGTAACTCCTGTCCCCTGTTATAGCCATTGCAAGAAACATTTTCAGAGAGTTTTACTTTACCTGAATTATCTGGTAGAACTAGTTGAATTATATAACTGAATTATAACTTTTAAGTAGTGGTGTAACAATGCATTGTGTCGCAATGCAAAAATTTTGCCGATGTGCATCATAGGAATGTGTGAATCACATAATTGGGAATCAGCAGTTGATTAATTAGGCATCACTGTTTGAACACTAGAGGTTCCAATCTGTGCAACCCATCCATCCATCCAGCTATGTACTACCGCTTACTCCCTCTTCAGGGTCGCGGGGGAACCTGGAGCCTATCACAGGAAGCATCGGGCTCAAGGCGAGGTACACCCTGGACAGGGTGCCAGTCCATCGCAGGGTGCAATTCTGTGCAACCCATAGAGTTAAAATATATCTAGGGCATGCTGACCGAAAGCACCAAATCACAGTGACTGAAAAGCATTATAGGTTATATGATTACACAACCAGTGTAATTAAACAGTTAAAAATGAACTTGTCAGTAGTTTTTAAATGACATCAGCTCCACTATGAGCTGCAGTGGCCAGGAAAGAGACCATGGAACCTGGGCATTTTAGCCGACTTTGGAGCTCTATTTCTGGTGAAGATGACACCTCAGATGCTCCAGGTCAAATGTTTGGGAAACTTTATAAACGTATTTATTTATTTTCACAGTTATAGTGAACCTGTAATACATAAAAAAAAATTTTTATAAAAAAAACAATATTAAACATCTATTCATAGAATTTCTTTTTACTTTATGCAGTTTTATTCAGACACAAAATGCACATTGTTCTGCACTGAGTTTATGATTCAGTAATCAAAATTCTAACATTTACATTCACCACCCCTGCTGAAAATAAACAATAGAAACCGTCACAGTAATTCGAATGGTTTCCACTACAAACACCATTACAACCCATCATCTAACCATTAAAACCATTACCATTATTGGTCCTTAATGGTATCCACTAGACGTAACCACAAATAGAAGGTAACAAATTACCAGTAGAGACCCACAGGGAATATTACAGTTTCCATTCAATATTACAGTTTCCAATACAATTCCCATTATAAAGATGAAAACCATTACAAATTCTATGAGGGTTTCTACTGGGCTTTTTTTCTTTTTTGGTTCCAGCAGGTATGCTCGATGAATTTTCTCAGATGAATGGTCAGATCTCTTCCCTAAAAGTCACATGATCATTGTGGTGGGTAAAAATGATACAGATTATCAGACCTTTCTGTCACTGTGAGAGATTTGAGAGAATTCCTACAGAACAGAATTCCTACCGGTACATGTAGTCAGTAATGACAATTTTAACATCATTCAGAACTTAAAGCAGACATCATTCCAGTGAGAGAGAGAGAGAGAGAGAGAGAGAGAGAGAGAGAGAGAGAGAGAGAGAGAGAGAGAGAGAGAGTGAGAGAGAGAGAGAGAGAGAGAGAGTGTGTGAGAGAGAGAGTGAGAGAGAGAGAGAGAGAGAGAGAGAGAGAGAGAGAGAGAGAGAGAGAGAGAGAGTGAGAGAGAGAGTGAGAGAGAGAGAGAGAGAGAGTGTGAGATAGAGAGAGTGAGAGAGAGAGGTGAGAGGGAGAGAGAGAGAGAGTGAGAGAGAGAGAGAGAGAGAGAGAGTGTGTGTGGGAGAGTGGGAGAGAAGAGAGAGAGAGAGAGGTGTGTGAGAGAGAGAGAGTGAGAGAGAGAGTGAGAGAGAGAGAGAGAGAGAGAGAGTGTGTGTGTGAGATAGAGAGAGTGAGAGAGAGAGAGTAGAGAGAGAGAGAGAGAGTGTGTGTGTGAGATAGAGAGAGTGAGAGAGAGAGAGTGAGAGAGAGAGGGAGAGAGAGAGAGAGGCTCGCTCCTGCGCACAGCTCTCAGTGGAAGTTGAACTCGAAGCTAGTTCGGAATATTCTACACATTTCCCCTTCATTACGCCTGCTGTAAGACACAGAAGAGCTCGTCCGTCCACCCGGAGACAACATCATAGCACGCACAGCCTTTCAGATCAATCGGTAAGTGATGTAGATGTGAGCTATTTGTTTGGCTGAGCATGATTATTATGGCTTAATCGGAGGTAACCGGAGTTAAATATCCACGCGCGCGCCCGCTTGTGCATGTGGAACAGTGACGCACCATAGCCCACAAGCTTTACGGTGCTATTTCCACTAGTATTTTCACTTATTAGTCATTTCACTGCGCTCAAGTTATCTAACGTTCAGTAGCTCGTTAGTCGGAGAATCTAACTTCTTTATGCAGTGCCGATTTTTAAAGGTTGACAGTAATTAAGCTCATTAATCAATTCATCACTCAACGACATGGAGACAAATGGCACAGCTGGGAGCAGTGTGAACATTTACTTTATTTATCTGAGATATTATATGCATGCACACGTTTTTCTAGCCCGCCTGTTATCCAAAGAAAGTGAGTTCTGTTGAGTTTGCATATAGTTTCAGTTTGAGAAAAAAAAAAAAACAGAAGTCTGTTTTTGTTTCTTAAAGTTAGTGCAGGTGAATGAATCCGAGACTGTTTAGTTTGAGGTGTTTTTGTTTGTTTGTGTTTAGATTTCTGGAGAAAAAACAAACAACAACAACAACAACTTTTCCGATAACACGTTTAACATAAAACAGCAACAATCGACTAAATCAAATATACATTATACCATCACGTAGTGAAGTATTGTGTGTTGTTCATGTGTTGAAATAGAAAATAATGCAACATTGCAACTAACTAAACTCCAAACAACCATTTTTTAAAAATAAATAAAAACTAGCAAATTTGCTTTTAAAAATGAAGATATATTATTAAACATGATTACGTTTCTTTATTTTGGGAGGAAGGGGGTGTGGGGTGTGCAGGCTTTGGCTATTTAAACTTGTTATGTTATGTGATCTTTATCATTTCTTTCTGTCCTCATGTGTGGAGACAGAAAATCGTCTATGCTCAGCAACCTTTCGTGGTAATGGTGTAGTTCAATACCGTTTTAGGAAAACCTGCAAAATGTTACCTGGATTAAACACAAAGATTAATGCTGAAGTAGTTTGTAAATAGCTGGTATAGCTAGTCAGATTTGATATATTTTCTCATGACAGTTTATTTCCTAATGAGGTTGACAGTGAAATTGTTTTGAAATGTTACATTATAGCAGAAAGGAGTGAAATGGCCAATGTTTTCGTGGACAGATAAATTTACACTGTGTACCAAATACCAAATGCTGTTGTTGTTTTTTTAATCATTCCTTCTAAAGGACTTTTGGTCACAATAGGTCTGCACTTTGTTGATGTTACCAAGTGCCCAGAGATCCCTCCTCATGTCCTTGAATATTGGCTGTAACCATAGTGACAATATTCAAATGTCGGACTTCGTGCCTGATCCGTTGTTGTCCACAACCTTCTTGCCTTCTGTTAAATGTTTATTCTACGCTGTTAGGTATTTCTAATCGCTCAGTGTTCATCCACTCAGTTGCATAATGTCTAAAACTTGTAAATAGATCTGGTCAAAAACAGAGTGCAGATGCAGCATTCATTCATTTATTCATCGTCAGCTACTGCTTTATTCTGGTCAGGGCCGACGGGGATCCGGAGTCTATCCCAGGAACAGGGACCCACCCTGGATGGGATGCGAGACCACTGCAGGGTACAATGTAGACACATTTACATACTCTTTTGCACTTACGGGCAATTTAGCATAGAAGATCCACATACTAGCATGTTTTTTGGAGGTGGAAGGAAGCCAGGGAACCTAGAGGAAAAATTTGAAATTGAAGAAAATGATATTGCATTGAGACCAGGTATATCTCTTTTTAAGTATCTTCATGTTCCTTCAGCTCAATGTGTGCGATTACCACATGCCTCCTTCACACAGTATACACACACATTGAGCATGAGACACAGCGAGTTGGTTTTAATAACAGTAAATGCCCGAACACGTCCCATTACTTAAACCTTTAGTGAAAATACAAACAAATTTTGAATGCAGTTTCATCAGATGATGTTAATATACAACTATAGCACTAAGAGTTGAGCGTTTCTGTGACTGAATCTCAAATATTGTTCCACTATGCCTGTTAGGTACTAGGTGAGAAATACATCACCATTATTTAATACCTATGGTATACTCTATGCAGGCAAACACAGTGAATAAGAAGCTATTTGGCCTAACGTCAAATTGGCAGATTTTACCTGGCGACATGGAAGCATTACCATGGGTTAATAAAAGAAAATGAATCTGAAACATTGAATTGTATAAAGCAGCCAGAAAAAGAGAGAAAAAAAAGCAACAAAGCAACACTATCGGCATTATCTAGGACGATCTCGCATGTAGTTATTGGGCATCTTGTTGTAAATTTCTGCAAACAAAGGCAAAGTGTGAATTTGTGTGGCAAAGTGTGGCAGACAATGTGTCTCCGATGTACAGAGCCATTTCTATTATAAAATATATTTCAAAGATTACGAGAGGGAAGATTATCAAGTGGATAATATCTGTACATCAGAAATACATGTGCACCATGATCACCTTGCTTCCCACGCAAAGGCTTAGAAAAATGTGTTTTCCTTTCCCCATAGCTGAATTTTTTGTGGATAGTTTCAGGTCTTTTGTGTTCTTTTTGAGGTGTAGTTAGGCTAGAAATGTTGCTGAAAACCAGGCAGCCTGTTGGGTCTTATATCTCGCAGACTAGGAAAATGAAACCGAACTCAGCTGAACAACAGTAAATGAGCTGCTAGACTGTATGCTGGATGACTTATGTTGTCGACTCTCAACTATCTATTACTGGGTTATTCTAAAAGTTCACTAAGTAATAACCTATAACATAAATTAAGTGTGATAGCCCCTTGACTTAATTTTGTTTGAGGCCGTCGTTTATTAATGTCATCCTGCCCCACCAAAATCTATGGTCACGACTCGTTGCTAGGGAGGAAATAATATTTTAATGAGGGTGTTGCATGGACTGCTTGCTCTTAATAGTCATGCTGAATTGAGATCTTAAAACGAACAAGGTGAAAAAAAAATATAAACAATATTATTAGCATATAATTATATATATATATATATATATATTCGTATATATCATCATTTTAAGCAAATGTTTTTACAATTAAAAAAATTCAGTTCTCTGTATAAGGTTCTTGAAGGAAAGATTTCAGGAAATGTTCTCAAAATTTGTCTTAATGACATAATTATGTCTCAAAAACATTGGTTATGATGATCAAAAATCTGTCTAAAATACAAATATACACATAAGATTATTCGAATATAAAGACATGAGTATATATTTAAGTGTATGAGTATATTTTTTATATTTAAGTATATGAGTATATATTTTATATATAAGAGTGTATATTTTTGCTCCGCTTGTGGAAACAGATCCCGAAGAAGCCTCACTCATTTTATAGCATGTTGGTTAGCTGGCTAGCTACTTCACAGTGATTTGTACATTCCCATTAAAGGTGTATTTGGCATTCCTTTTAATCTATATCTGATGAGCTTTCCTATTTTAAGCCAAAAATTGTATTCTTGAAAAGTATTTTTTGCCCTGTCCACTGATGATGTCACGGACACTACTGTAGTAACAGTTTCAAAGTAGGAAGTAGAATATTTATGTGGCAAACACAGATGAGTGATTCAAACAGTGAAACGTCCCAATGTGGTTATGCTAAATATAAGCACTCTTATATATAAACACTTAATATAAACACCGCTCAACCAGTCAAGCTAGTAGACTGGAACTAACAGATCATTTTTTTAATCTCTTACTTGTAGAAATAACCTGGAAAGTATACTGAGCATAATTTGAAGAATAGTTTAAGCCATGATCGCAGCATAAGTGTGTTAGGTGGCTGAGCAAAAAAAGCAAGCATGCTACAGTATGCTTCACAAGAACTTTACAACATGAACCAGAGTAAAACTAGAACAAATATCAAACTGGAATCAGTGATGTTGCTCCTGGACAGGTCTGTAAACACAGTCTGTGTAAAGCTTTGAAGTGTTTGAATGGAAAATAGAAAAGCAAAGGCACGTGGCCATTGTCAGAAATCAATGAGACAAATTTCATGTGTTTTTAGTGTTACTGTATAACTTGTCTCTCATGCAACTGAATGGCACATTGTGTGACATAAAATTTTAACCAAAGCTTAAAAGCTCAAAATCTCAATTCCAAGAAAAAAGGACAGAGACTGCACTTGTAACCCTTCTCTAGGGCTATAACTTTCAAGCAGTTAAATGGCCACGTGCACTTGAATGTGATTTCATGACATTACTTGTTAACGCTAACTTTGCATGCTAACTCTAGTTGAATCACCATAGGTTCTGGGGGCATAGCTTTGGATCCATGGGTGAGAATGGGAGCATGGTCAAGAAGTAAAAAACAAACAAACAAAAAACAGTACTGAAGTGTACGAAGAGTCAGTCATGCAGAGTTCAATCCTGGGTGGTATAGACGTTTAAACTTAAAATGATAATTTTGTCTATTTTACTGTCAGATTCCATCCATCCATCCATCTTCAACCGCTTATTCCTTACTGTCAGATTATGTATGGAAATCTCATGGGATTTTTGTTTATATTTGAAAACTATAAATAATATGAAATAAATAATATATATCTCAAATCAAACCTCCAATGTACAGAGTTTTGCATGTTCTCCTCATGTCCTTCTGGTTCCTTTCACATCCCAGAAACATGTTTGTAGATGGATTGGGTACTTACTGGATTGTAGGGATGCACCGAAATGAAAATTCTTGGCCGAAGCCGAAGCCGAAGCCGATTATAATGGAAAATTTGGCCAAAGGCCGAGTACCGAACACGTTTTTTTCGCATTCTTTCCATTTCTTTTGCCACTTTTTTCACCATTGCATAAATTAAATAGTAAAAATGTGCTTTTTAAAATTTTGTCTTGCTTTTCAAAGAAAAAAATAAATTACAAAAACTACAATTTTTAAATATTTATTTAACACTGAACATTTTTGTTTTCATTCCAGCAAGCATAGGCTACCAACAAGGCACAATATAACTTTAAATAAATAAATGAGTAAAATAAAAATATTTTGATGTGGTCGTGTTTGAGCCCTCCTTGAATAGCCGATGTTAGGCCTACAACTGACTGCTGAAAGAATGGAACACTCTGAAGCCTACAACTAAAAAGTGCATTAAAAAGTACCTTGACAAGAGTGGATGGACCCACAACAAATGAATAATTGTCCTAGACATATGCCTACTTTTTTAACGGACATTCTTACATTTTTCTCTGCCCCTTTAAAATGCTTCCACACTGCCGACATTTTTGCTGCAATTAAAGCTTTGCGCGTCTCACTCTAGTTGCTAGGCTATTTGGTCGCGTCATCAAACGCGTCATTGTTCAGTGAAATTTATTCGGCCTTCTCACTGAAAGTGCTTTTTTTTTTTTTCAGCTGAATAATTTCGGTTGCTGAACATTTGGTGCATCCCTACTGGATTGTGTGTGTGTGTGTGTGTGTGTGTTTGGTAACCTGTGATAGGTTGGTGTTATGTCCAGATTGTAATCCAGCTTTCCTCCTAGTGTTTCTGGAATAGGCTTCTCATCTGTTAGAATCCTGATGAAGTGGTGAAATAGAAGCGGTGAAATGTTGGACTTTTCCATAAATGAAATGGACAGCTTCTTGAATGCTGCAGTATTATGTACTACCTGTTGTGAGGCGTCAGCTTGTAAAACTATAGCATTTGCTGCTCCTTCCTTAAGCACAGTTGGCTATGTTCAAAATGTGAGGATCTAATGATCTAATTCTCTCCTTTACTATTTGGATCTGATATGTTGTAGTTTGAAGTCCTGGAAAAGTCTTATCAAGGCCATTCTGGTGGTCTGCAGATATAATACTAATACTAATTGTACATAATGTACTGTACAGTGGTGTGAAAAAGTATTTACTGATTTCTTTTGTTGTTGTGTATATCTCATACTAAATTGTTTCAGAAATTATAACAAAATCCGAAAGATAAAACAAAGGCAACCTGAGTAAACACAAAATACAGTTTTTAAATGATAATGTTATTTATTAAAGCAAAAAAAGATATCTAATAACAACTGGGCCTGTGTGAAAATGTATTTGCCTCAAATCTATGATGCATTCATAATGGGGTTCAGCAGGACTAGACACAATCAGGCCTGATTACTGCAAACCCTGTTCAATGAAATCAACACTTAAATAGAACTTTTTCAACAGCGTGGTTAAAGGTCTTACCCAGTAACACACTATGCCAAAATTGAAAGAAATTCCAGAAACTATGAAGAAGAAGGTAAGGTAATTGAAATACATCGGTCTGGAATGGGTTACAAAGGTATTTCAAACGCTCTGGGACTCCAAAGAACCACAGTTAGAGCCATTATCTCCAAATGGAAAAAACTCAACACAGTACTGAACCTTCCCAGAAGTGTCCGACCTTCCAAAATTCCTCCAAGAGCACAGCAACGACTCATCCAGGAAATTACAAAAGAGCCAAGGACAACATCAAAGGACCTACAGGCCTCTCTATCAATAAAGGTCACTGTTCATGACTCCACTATCAGAAAGACACGGAAATATGGCATCCATGGAAGCACTACTACTACTACTAATAATAATAAGAATCTGTTTGTTTCTGATGGTCAGAACAGTGTGATTTTGTTTGTTGACTTTAATCCTCCCATCTCAAACACACATATTAATAGGATTTGTTTGTGCTTTATGCTCGTTTCTAGTGACATCATGTCCCTTACAGAACAGTTTGTTTGTAGCAGAGGTAGTGCCATTTACTTAATTCCAGTCATTAACAGGATGATGATTCACCATTTTGCTAAATTGCCAAGAAGTGCCTACTGTTGAATAGAGCAGCTGAAAAAGAGCCATTTGCTTCTTATTAATCATTGTCCTGTCAGCAAGAAATGCTCTTTCAAATGGTTGCTTCTCTTCTGCTTCTCCATTATACGTCTATATATATTTCCCTTGAAAATACTTTTGTTATAGGATCTTATGTAAATGTATCTCTGTCAACGCTTCGAAGCTCATTATATGTTATAGTAGCAGTACATTTCTTTCAAAATCTGTGGTTGGCTTTTAGAGTTTTCTCAGAGACTTCTGAGAAGGTCTCTGGTGGTGTTTTGTACACGGAAAACAAGAAACGGGTAGACTAGTAGACTAAATGGTCTGCACTAATATAGTGCCCCCACACACACACACACACACACACACACACATGCACACACACATACAAACACATACACACACCAGGCACTAGCCTGCCATCAGGAGCAACTTGGGGTTCGGTGTCTTGCCCAAAGACACTTCAGCATGTGGAGGGGCCAGGGATCAACTTGCCAACGCTGTGATTAGTGGACAGCCCGCCCTACCATCTGAGCCACAGTCAACCACAGCTGAGCCAACTAACTAACAGAGCTTTTCCATGTAGTTGGAATTAGTGATGTTGCTCCTGGACAGGTCTGTAAACACAATCTGTATAAAGCTGTGAATTGTTTAAATGGTCTCCTTTACATAGCAAATCAAGTAGATGCATTCTTATTTACTTGCAAAGAAAAACAGGAACGCAAAGGCACTTGACCAGATAGTTGTTTATGCTTGCGTCTATCATCTGCTATTCATAAATACTGTCTATATGTGTGTGTGTTTTTTGCTGTTTAATCTCTGATTCTTATGTTAAATTGGCCTCTGGACTGTGAATTGATTGTTCGACTTCTTACTCGAGCCGAGCGGAGCCAACAAACAACTACTTACAACTTGTCTGTTAAATCTCTGATAACAAAGGCTTTCGGGAAACACTTGCAAAACTGGCTTGTACATAATGTACTGTACAGTGCTGTGAAAAAGTATTTACTGATTTCTTTTGTTGTTGTGTATATCTCATACTAAATTGTTTCAGAAATTATAACAAAATCCGAAAGATAAAACAAAGGCAACCTGAGTAAACACAAAATACAGTTTTTAAATGATAATGTTATTTATTAAAGCAAAAAAAGATATCTAATAACAACTAGCATGGTTAAAGGTCTTACCCAGTAACACACTATGCCAAAATTGAAAGAAATTCCAGAAATTATGAAGAAGGTAAGGTAATTGAAATACATCAGTCCGGAATGGGTTACAAAGGTATTTCAGACGCTCTGGGACTCCAAAGAACCACAGTTAGAGCCATTATCTCCAAATGGAAAAAACTCAACACAGTACTGAACCTTCCCAGAAGTGTCCGACCTTCCAAAATTCCTCCAAGAACACAGCAACGACTCATCCAGGGAGTCACAAAAGAGCCAAGGATAACATCAAAGGACCTACAGGCCTCTCTATCAATAAAGGTCACTGTTCATGACTCCACTATCAGAAAGACACGGAAATATGGCATCCATGGAAGAGTGTGGAGGTGAAAACCACAGCGAACCCAGAAGAACATTAAGGCTCATCTGAATTTTGCCAAAACACTTCTCAAACCTTTTGGGACAATGTTCTGTGCATTGATGAGACGAAAGTGGAACTGTTTGGAAGACGGGTCCCGTTACATCTGGCATAATCTAAACACAGAACTCCACAAAAAGAAAATCATAACTACAGTCAAGCATGGTGGTGGAAGTGTGATGGTGTGGGGATGCTTTGCTGTTTCAGGACCTGGTAACTTGCAATAGTTGAGGGAAACATGAATTCTGCTCTTTACCAGAAAATCCTAAAGGAGAATGTCCGGTCTTCAGTTCCTAAGTTGAAACTCAGGTGCAACTGGATTATGCAGCAAGACAATGATGCAAAGCATAGGAATAAGTCCTAGTCCTAGAAGTAAGTTAAAGATTGATCTCCAGTTATCGGAAGTGTTTGGTTGCAGTTATTGCTGCTAAAGGTGGCACAACCCCAACCAGGTTTAAGGGGCCAATTAGTTTTTCACATTGGTGATAGGTGTTGGATAACTTTTTTTTTTATGTTGTATTTCATTTGAAGATCTAAAACTATTTCGTATGAGATATAAACAAAACCAGAAGAAATTAGAAATGAAAATACCTTTTCACAGCACTGTATGTCATTCTTTAAGTTGTTTGATAATCATTCAAATTCTTTTTTATTGGGAAACCCACACCAGATCTTCTTATCCTGAATTCTTTTTCCGTGGTTTTCTTTGTCTGGTCACACATTTGAAAAGAACAACTTATTCTATATGTTTAAGAATTCAGATACTTCGGTGTCTTTTGGGACGAAGACCTGTTTCCTTATCTTTGTTTCTAGAGTTTCATCTTCTTCTAGGTTTAGTTCTTCTGACAGGTTGCCTCAGACAGATTTGGCCTGTATTTGTTTCTAATTCTGCCTGTATCTTTTACTTTCATGCCTCTCCTTATGATGACTACTGAAAAAGCCCTGATAAAGTTCCTCTGCATGCAAATCCTCTGCCTCTCTGACACTGCACAGATTATCCTGTCCCCAATTTAAATGGTTTCTCATATAAATACTGCAAAAATAAATTGAGAACCAGACAATATAATGGAGTTTTTCAAGAGGCTCATAGACTACCTGCTATTGCTCTATCAAACTCCATGAGCATTCTAAGTTTTTGCGGAGGTATTACTGCCACTTGCAATGCACTGACCATGCTCATTAGTCTGGCTTCAGTAGAGTTGCATGACATGACGCATCACCAGATGGAGTTGGAAATGTTGACTTTGTAGCAGCATGAACAGAGAAGGCGGGTGAAATGCTCATTAACATATCCATTTCATATTCCCGTCTATATCTACCACTTGATGGCCATTCACTCAGGCTGCAGCTACACATTCTTAATGACTGTCTTGCCATTAAGCAATGGTAGATATTAACTATTCATTTTTATATTCAGTATCCACTGAATCTAGAAATGTCTTTATGAGCTATATAAACATATAAAACACCATAAACTATTATATAAAATGCATTACACATTAGTTTGGCGTATAAATTTGACATCACAAAAGAAAAAATCATTTACAACTATGTACTGAAGTAATAATATGTAAAGATTTTATGTAAATAATATGTAAATATTAGAAAGACTGTTTGCAAATCATAGCATGAGGTCATATTTGTTAGTAGAGTCAATCAGGAGTGGAAGAACAGTAGGGGCAGTATAAGCCGTCCTCACAGATTAAGGGTATTCACATTTTCTTATGAGTTATGATGTGTAAAACGTACACAGAGAGGAAATTTAGGGGGGATAAATGATATGTTTGGATGTCGGCACCTTGGCTTACTTGCCTGTAAAAGGGTGTGAAAACTGGAGCACTCGAAGCATACTCAACATGCATACTCCATGCACACAGGGCAGAGGTGGGATTCGAACCCCAAACCCGTGCCCCGTATCACAATATATAGGAATCTTATTTCCCTGGGTATAAAACAGTTTCAGATGTTGTATATTGAATAGACTCTGTCTATGATTAATAATTGTTGCATATATACAAGGAAACATTTCTAAACCTTTGGGTTAAAGAGAAAATGTGGAGTTTTTTAGTCAGTTATACCCAGTGGAAGATAAATCTTTGATAATTTGTGAGAGCTCCTGGGAATAATAAAGCAGCATTTAGTCTGTTGAAATCCAGACATAGTCTTGCTTTCCCACCCCTTTTGTTGCCTGGGAAACGTGTTATTATGAGGTGGGTGCTTGTCTTTAAGCAATCCTCCCTGTCTTTTTCTCAACCCCCCAACCCCCAACCCCCCCGTTTTCCCCCCTTGTTTTTTCCCCACTTGTTTTTTTTTGTTTTTTTAGATGGAAGCATGCTCACCAAGAAACTGATCAAGTTCATCAAGCAGCACACCCCCTCGTCTCTCATTTAAAGTGTACACCATCTCCAATGTAGTCGCTGCTTTTCATTAGTCTCCTTACTCTGAAATATTTGAAATGGCGCGATGATATTCTGTTTCTTTTGTGTACACTGATTAGAAGTATGAGAATGTAAAAGTTCTATGAATTGGCTGAGAGTACAATGAAGAATTATTCATAATGGCATAGACAGAGAGTCAAGCAAAAAAAATAAATAACAGATGGATGGAAGTGGAAGTGACTTCACTTCTGCAGTTCTTTATCTGTATCTATGAAGGCATCTCATTTGCCGTAGCTATTAATAGTGCAATTCCTGGTTCATTCATTGATGCGTCAGATTCCCAGGAGACATGGGAAATGAGATAAGAACCCAAAATTTGGTTGTGCATAAGGCGGGATGAGTTGTATAATTTTAGACGTGTGCCTGCTTGCTTGGGCTCAGTTCATGCACAACAAACACACACATGCACATGTGTAATTCTGTATTTATGGGATATTAAAAATATATTTTTTGCATGGTTTCAGCCATAGGTTTATAGGGACATATTTTTATGGGGTTGTTCGTTCTCCATAATGAGATAAAAAATAAATAAATAAATCAACATTCTCACACATACAAGCACACTGGTGGCTGATGGCTTTAAGGGAAAAATCTGTAGTGTATGGCTATGCTTATGTAGGGCTTGGTAACCAAGGCAACAAACAACATCAGAAACAGAATGATCAAGCTAGTCGGCTGGGCGTGAAGAGAAGTAAAGAGCATTAATACACTAAAGTGGGCACACACACACACACACACACACACACAAACCCATTAAGACATTTTGCGCAGAAGGCTTGTAAGCCATTTTGGACATCTTGGGATCTCACAAATTTGCACGGAGTTAACAGGAAGGTAGGATATTTACCTGAGGGCTAACCTGTGTTACGTTCCTTATTGTAGTATGTAGAGTTGAAGAAGTGTATCTGCAATGTGCACTTCGTTCATAAAAACACATTTACTCCACTGAGAACATAACTTATTACTAGTTTAGAAAATAATTGCATTTGTATACTCTCCTTAGCTGAGGATTAAGTGCCTGTACTGCTATGTGTACGGTGTGTGTGTGTGTGTGTGTGTGTGTGTGTGTGCGCACGCCGCATGGATGGAGGGCATTTTTAATCTTGGTAGAAAACTGAAAGACTGAGACAATCTAGTTATTACTGTTTCACGTGTCTTTTCTGGTACTTCACCAAATCTGTGTTAGGACTTTCTTGTTTTGATACAGACTAGAAATCAAGAATGCACTTGGCCATATTGTGGGTGGAATCATATGACAAGTATATAGTATTACTATCATATAACCCAAAAATATGACACTGGGTGTCATATTTTTGTTGTGACTTTCTGTTTCATATATTGAATGAAGATAGAGTATAACACTTCAGCGGCAGTGCAAGTTAATTTGTCGGGAAGCTGCTTGAATATTATGTCCATATTATCCACTCTGTAGAAATACCATGTTTAGAAAGGCAACTCTGTCTTCATTTACTAGCTTTAGAAGTTTGGTGGTTTATTGTAGTCTGTCTTGGTAGAGAAAACCATTACGATTTGCTTATCATAACATTTGCCTGTGGAGTACCAAAATACCTTTACATAGTCCTAGTCATATTCCTAGTAACCATTGAGCTAGATTATTTCGAGGTGAGATGCAGAAATGATGTTTAAAGTTTTAAATCCTTACCATCTACAGTGGTCTGTCCTGAAAATAGAAAGCAACAATCAAAGGGCATCAAGTTTTTGATCGAGAAGCACAAGGTTTCTGAGTTTTGGCTCTGTCTTGAACCATCTGCACTGTCTCACCACAGCTTGAGTGTGTTCGCCCTTTGAAGCTATCCAAGGACCCTGCTGTCTGCCAGGCCTACTGTGGACATTGAAAAATGCTTGACAGAGAGATCTTCTGTGAATATGTTGGGCTCTGTATTACAGACATAGGGCTTAGATAAAAATGATTTAGTCTTCAATAGCACCTCTTGTCTTTTGTCAGTGTTTTTCACCACAACCAGATCAACCAATTAGTGAACAGTGTTCTTTTATATCATACCATTATTGAATATATATATAAAAAATAAAGTTCTTGTAGCTTGCAAGCTTGAGTTGTGTGATTTGTTTCATTACTAGGGAACTCTTTTCTGAGTCCACTATAAGGCTGAGCACCGTTATACAAGTAAGCAGTGAATGTGTCCCAGATGGCATACTCTTTGGTGAGGGTGCATAGGAGACAGTCATCCAAATACAGCAGTATCCTTAAACCTCTGGCTATGAGAGGCAACAGGGCTGCCTGCATGCATCTTGAGAATAGAGGTAGACCGATAGTGGATTTTACTGATACCAATAACTAAGTTGAGTGACTAAGATAACCGATTAATCAACCGATTGATTCTGAATTGATTCTGAACATAACAGTCAAAGTTAAATATTGCTGAACTGTCTTATAAAAAAAAATACAGTACTGACTACCATAAAAAATGTACTGTTTTTTTAAGTGAAATAAATCAATAAATAAAAAAATAAATTAATATAAATATTAATGTAAATAAAATACATGCCTCCAAACTGAACCAAACAGTAACACTCCAAATAACAAATAAAAATAGCGATCCAAAATGAAAAAAACAACAACAAAAAAAACACTTCAAATAACACAAGATTTACTTTAAGACCGCTCTCGTACTGTATAATGACAGTGGATCCTTCTCAGGCGCTCCTTCAACAGCAGCAAAACTGTGTCGATTTTTGCTGATAACTTGACTTGAGAACACCCATATGGGTAGAGAGGCCAAAGTGTAGGACTGTGTATTGAAATGCCTGTCCTTGGAAGGGACATTTCAAAAAGCATCTGTGTTTCGGAGCAATGGAAATGTGAAAATATGCATTGCTATATCTACTGACGTTAATCACTCTCGTGGCTGTACAGCATGAATAACACCAGATAGCCTTAACATATGGAATGGGAAGGCTTTTCGGAATCATTTCAGCTCTCTCAAACCTAGAAGCAGACTGTTTAGAGCCCAACCCATGGGGTAAAAGGGGGAGGCTAGTCCAATCCAGTCCATTTGCAGTTTTTAGAGGGACTGCCATGGCCTGTTTGGAGTGCAAGCAATCTGGTAGAGGATAATTCAGATTCATTTCTGGACAATGCTGAAGCCAAAATTGGACAAAGTGGTTCCAGTTCCAAATGAACTGTCAGTTCATTGTTAGACTGGAAATGTGTGAAATGTCTGAGAACTGGCTGTTTGTTTATAAGGAAGACTCGTATAGGGTTCAAACTTGAACTTCATGTGGCTTCATTTTCAGGATAAAAGATTGCTTTGCTAAGATTTTCAATGCAGAGGTTGCGAACACATAACTTGTGTTCTTCCTCTGCTTCCAGAGAGTTTAGTCTTGGGTTTCCACCAAACATAGTGCTTGGTGGAAGGCCAAAATATTCAACGGTGGTCTCATCAGACCTGAGAAACTTTTTCCACATATTCGCTCAGTCTTCAACATGTCTTTTGGCAAACTTGTATGGCTTTTTCCCCCTTCTTCTGGACATTACTCCAAAAGTCCAGCCTTGTGGATTGTCTTCTCTAAAGTTGCCCTGTGAATAGCTTTTCTAGTCTGAGCTGTGGATCTCTCCAGTTTCTTCAGAGTTTCCTCTTGGTTGCTAATATTGCTCTGCTGGATGTTCAGATTTTGGCATGTTTTTATTTTTATTTTTTTATTTTTATATAGCCAAACCCTGATTTCAGAACTTTGTTCTGGACTTGTTTTAATAACTCCTTGGTCTTCATAATTCTAATGATATTTGTTTAGGTATATTCTATAACAAAATCTGTGGCCTTATGAGCAATTGTATGTATGTATATTGAGACACTTTAATTTAATTGAGTTTACATGATAATTACACTAATTAAGTGACTTTATCCTCAACTAAGTTTGGGTTTTCATAGTGCTGGGGTGAATATTTATGCAAGCACATATTTTACCATTTTTATTTGTACATACGTTTTCAAACTATGTTGATTTACCCCCACCTCAGTATTTTGTGTAGATTCATGACATTCAGCTCCAGGTTGTAACACTACACAATGTGGAAAAGTGTATGTGAAGGTTAGTTCAGAGGCAGCTGTTGCGTTTTTTTCTTTGTTTGTTTGTTTGTTTTTATTTAGCTGTAATAAAACACACTTAATGGCATTTGGACGGTTAATTTGAAATGAAACCATGCAGATATTAATCACATTGTTTAGGCTCCATGCCATGGGGCCTGTTCTTCTTTTCTTCCAGTTTGATCTTAAGTTCTGTCAGACGTTAAGCAATCTTGAATGGCACTATATACAGATAAAATGTGCTATACATTTAGAAAGACTGTCATCATTCAGATGCAGAGCAAGTATTTGGAGTCATTCTTAACTTACTAGAAGAACAATCACAAGGGATCTAACTCTGAGGATGAGAAGGTATTTTAGAATTTAAATGCTAAAATAAAATATGCTTTGGGTTGGACAAAGTTGTGGCATATGTAACACTAAAATAACACATTACAGTGTGAAAAAATATTTGTATTTAGGTATGCTATATTTATATGTGTAACAGGCTGGAGGTCTGATCAGTGAGTTCAGCTGTTTTTTCAGTAGTGTTTTATCATATTTCTGTCTTTTTCCCCCATTCCAATTATTTAATATAATTTTTTAATATAATATTCAATTTGGGGATCATACAAACATTTTTTTTTTATATTTTATACTGTGTTCCCTGGGACTGTCACAAGATAGCTGTGTATGGGACAGGATTCCTTCCCATACAGTGCTTTATTTGAACAGTGTTAGACACGAATTGGAAATGCGACAAAACACTTTCATGATGAGACGATGGTTTAGAATGTGCGGGCTAAAATAGAAAATGCGTTGAGCTGGACAAAGTTGTGGTATATGTAATTAACAGTAAAATAACATTGGAATGCTTAGAATATTTGTAACCTGTTGTATTTGTTTAATAGACATTATTGTGAGCGGGCAGAAATACTGATCAAGATGATGAGAAAAACAAATCTCTAATAAGATGTAAACACGCTTTTTAATTGTGCCACTATTTGTGCCTTTTTGTATAATGCATCTGTGGGTCTAGCAGGGCTGTGGGTGGCCAGAAGGGTGATTAATTAAAGACCCTGTAACTCTGCTGATGAGCGGTGATACGCCCCTGCCTTTGAGCTAGCTATTTATGTAATGACTCACCTCCTTTTCAGGAGATATCAGCATTGGTGATTTTTATCCATATAGCACGAAGTTATGGGGTTATAATGATAGTTACTGTAATTCTCCATTCCTGCTTTCCTGGTGCTGTTCTGGAATGGATTGAGCCAGAGTGTAGACAAGATTGAGAGAATACGTAAACATATTTACAAAAAGTTCTTGTTTGCAGAAACCTGTCTCAAGAGATTCATTTTAAGTAAGCTGAGTATGCAGTACATTTATATGTATCATTTGGCATAAAAGTTGATTCAAAATTCCTTAAAATTGCACAGAATACATTTCCAAGCATCCAAGTGGAGCAAATCAGAGGAAATGATTTTGCTCATGTTTTTGAATTTAAACCAGCATCCAGTCACTAGGCACAGAAGTTACGACTGCCCAGAGTAGAGTGTGTTGTGCCTGTGCTTGCACCTTGGTATAATAATAATAATAATAATAATAATAATAATAATAATAATAATAATAATGCACTCTAAAACATCTTTCAACTGACACTATGTAGTGTAAGGTTTTGGAAAACACAGTGTAAAAGCAACACACGTAGTATTTGATACCAAATCATTGTGTCCCCGACTGCAAACAGCCTTGCTAAGATCTTCTAATTGCTTTACCTCAGCTGTGCAAGGCTTCCTGCTGTGTATGTACCACACCAATTATTAAGCGTTTCTAACAGTTCTTTTGGCTCTTCCTCCTGTCCTGCTTGTCATCTGGTCGGGGGCGGGTGGGAAGGGGGGTGGGATTGGGTCAGGGGTTTCCACAGTTTGACTCTTTTCTAAAACACCTCTTAAATGGTAGTGAGCCAACTGTAAGCCATAGCCTGAAAAGTCTTTTCCACTCAAGAATTGTAGTTTCTACTCTTTTCCTCATCACCGACAGGTCTGAGATCAGGTGTATGTAGCCCACATTCTGGTTTCTGGTTTGGCTCATTCGCATCATCTGAGATATGAAGACATCTTTAACAAAGCAAATTTTCTGAACAAACGTGTACATAATGCAAGAAGCATACAGTTTTATCAGATTGGACCTGCACCTCTGTGGTGGGACTTTTAACGTCATGGTAGCTAGCCATGCAAGATTTCACAATGCGCTCTTAGACTAATGATAAGGATGGTTAGAGAAAAGCCAGCAGTCACTTGAATATAGATGCAGGACAACCTGAAAGCAGCAGGAACAACAGCTGTACAATAAGCAGTGAACTCATTCCCTACATCCTAGAGTTGGGGTGCTCGATCCTGGACTTGTCCAATTATGAATGAACTCAGACCTGTCACGCGCTCGGGTAAGTTTGTACTCGAACTTGACATGGACACGGAAATTTTTCTGTGTACAGCTGAGTCCGTGTCATGTCTATCATGAAAAGAAAGACACAAATAAATAAGAACATACAATTAAGATAACAAGAAATGAATGAATGTCTCCCTACCTGACCAGGGAGCTTTCTGTGCGCACACACCTGAGGCACGTGCACAGAAAGCCTCCTCATCGTGTGAGTACCGAATTGAGTTCTCTTTAGCAGCTTATTATGCATGGATGGTCAAATAAATACACACACACCATGTCACAATGCAGGTCTGGCTGAATATTCTGGCTGAACACAGTCGGTTATGTCGTAAGTGAATGTAAGCAGTTAGGGAAAAACATTGGAGGTGTGTCAATAGTATATTGGATCTGTGCATTAGGTCTTAAAGTGACAGCAGTCTAATAAACCTGTCTGTGTCATTAATGTTAATCACACAACAAAACACAAAGACTAAATCACTCACTCACTCACTTGACTGAATAACTGCAATAAGTTCAATAATCACTGTATATGTCATACAGTCAAGTCTATTTGAATTCATATTGAATTGCTTTAGTCTTGATTTCTGTAGTATTTCTTACTTGAATACTAGCGTAAGAAAACGTATCGTTATCGTGAAATAAGATTGGAGTCATATAACCCCACCCCTAAACATTAGCATTTGGTGATTACAGTCTTGAATTTCATGTGAAATGTAAAATGTACTTCTTAATGTAGTCAATATCATAAACCCTGCTGATAGGAATTAAAGTGAAAGAAAGATACAAGAACAGAGCTGTGATCAGAAATGAGTTTGTTGTTGTGATTCATAGACGGATTAAAAGCAGTAATAAAGTAGGAAGCTGCTTGTTATGAAATGCTGCTAAATGTAACTCTACTCTGTACTCACTCGCTCTCTCGCGCTCTCTCTCTCTTTCTCTCTCTCTCACTCTCACACTCTCTCACTCTCACTCAATCTCTCTCTCTCTCACTCTCTCTCTCACTCTCTCTCACTCTCTCACTCACTCTCTCACTCTCACTCACTCTCTCACTCTCTCTCTCTCTCTCACTCTCTCACTCTCTCACTCTCACTCAATCTCTCTCACTCTCTCTTTCACTTCTCTCTCTCACTCTCTCTCACTCTCACTCACTCTCTCACTCTCACTATCTCTCTCTCTCTCACTCTCTCACTCTCACTCACTCTCTCACTCTCACTCTCTCTCTCTCTCTTTCTCTCTCTCTCACTCTCTCTCTCTCTCTCTGCGCATGCGCGGCGGAAGAGTGAGCGTGGTGGAGGACGCGAGAGTGCTTCGGCGTTTTGACAATCGTTTTGCGCGAGTTTTTTTCAGTTTTTTCTTTAATTGTTTGAAAGTGCTTTATAAGTGGTTGGTGGAAACTTGTGAGTCGGTGAGGGTGAGCGGGACGCCATGGCCTCCGAGGCCGGAGGGGAGAAGCTGTCTCTCCGCCATGGCATCAGGTGTGTGCCGGCTAATGGAGAACAGGTGGAGGAGATTCTACTAGCAGTGGGAGAGCGGATCGGGTGTGAGAACATCCACTCTGCCTCCCGAATGG